>CALNXI010003012.1:23547-56603 GCA_942486025.1 Porites evermanni
TTTCATTAAGTGATTTTGACGAGAACCATAGCTGAGTTAAAATATCTCGCTCCGATGGTATAAATTCGGCGCGCAGAAGACAAGCTCTGATATTTGACGCAAATTTGTGTCCTGTCCTAAAATGAGTTTACTGACAGATGAACTGACAGAAAGCGATTAATGTGCACACCTGAGGTGCGCAAGGAAATGTGTCAAGACTAACGCCTTGTTGTTACTGGAGTCCAGTTTGTGGGTATCTCCATGGAAATTACGGATCCCTGGTGCGTGCACGAAAATCGACCTTGCGGCTCGTAATGGTTGTAAGCAGTTGAGAACCACTGATTGGTCCATTAGGTGTCATATGTAGTAATTTTTTCTATATTTGAACTACACTGTAAATATTTGTACGTCGCCTTTTGGGCTACTGTTCGGTCTAGCGTGTTATGTATAAAGAAAAAAAAGAAAAAAAAAACAAATTTTTTGGCACTGGCACGCGAATGATAAGCTGATAACGACAAGTTCTCATAGGCTATGAGAAGAGACATCGTTATATTCTTAGAAAATCGTCCACAGCTACGTAACAGCCAATCCTAAGACAAGAAACACCTCTTTCTTTTGACCAGTTAGGAGAAGACTCGAAACCCGCCTAGGCACTTAAGTTGGTGTTGAGTGTATGTATATATTCTTAGTGTCTTCAAATAATTGTAGATACTTGAGCGTAAAGCCTCAAAGGCAAGGTCTTGATTGAGCTATATTCTTATTGTCCTCCAGTTTTCACAGTCAAGTGTATTTTCTTGGAGTTAAGTTCTTTTGGCCTATTTTGATTGCACAAAATATTTTGACGTTATAAACGCAAATTGAAAATCGCGACTATGTGATGTCTATCTTCGCTTGTTTACCCGCTAAAAGGATTTTGCCTACCATTTCAAATTGAGTCTGAAATAAGTTTGCGAAACGAGAAATCAAGTTATCTCATAGAAGAGAGATGCTTAAACGGTTTCGGAATAAACTGACTAACCCAGTACCTTTGCATGTCTTTCCATTACTCTGAAGCTTGTAGTTAGCGAAGCATGCGCATAATGGTTGGTCGTCGCTGGTGTAGCAAACATGGTCACAGCCAGGATCTGAAGAGCAAGGATTCTTGGCTACGAATGAACAAAGTAAAAAAAGATAAATATTGTACCTTCGAAGTTAGATGCCATGATCTACTGGTGATTTGGATAATAAGCAATGGTTTTAAAAAAATATACAGACATTTTATTAAAAAAGACGCTTTTAAAAGCATTAAGTCGAGCTTTCTTGGAAATTAGATAATAAATGAGGAGGCGGTTAATTCCACCCGAGATAGGATTTCCCCGCTGGCTCAGGGTCCCAGGCGTTCCTAGCGGAGACCGTGGAAACTGGGGATGAGAATCGCCCCATGCATGTTTTGTGCAGAAAGCTTAGGTGTTTCGCTAGCTGCAATCCACTACGTTCATTACCGTTCTCAAAGATGCATTACAACGCCTTCGAAACCTAAAGTAGAAACAAAGTACAAATATCACTAGAGAACGCATAAATAAAATAATATAACGAATGTCAGATCAATGTTCCTCGATAGGTACCCGGTAACAATTGTGTCCTGCAACCGCGAATGTTCAATCCATTGAGTCCTCTCAAATCCACTCTCCACTCTTTTCCACGACGAATCTACTCTTGCAAGTTACAACTCATGTCTTTTAATTGATCACAATTTCGCCTTACTGAAAGGTACGATTTATGAATACTAAATATTAACGGCTTCAACGAGCACCTGCATATGGAATGTCACGAACTTTCGCACGTATCAGCGAAACATTAGGAAAGATTAATGCGACAGATGTCGAGCTTTTCCTGAGCGGGTCGGTCCACGAATTCTATCGCTTGAAAGCGTTGATTACTAGAGAACGAGTAAATACTTAAATGGTCGGAAAAAAGAAGATTGTTAATCAGCAAAGCTAACTGGTCGGGCGTGATAAGCATGCGGTTTATTTCGGCGATGATTGATGCCATGACGCGCCATGTTCACCACGATTTTGCTCCTAGAAATGATATAAAAAGTAAATATCCTGAAGAATACTCTACCGTAGTCTGCGGAAACAGCCGTTTCCCCTCGCTTTTCGCCGCTGAGGGTAGGGACCTCTCGCGAGCAGGAATGTCTGCGACTCAGCAACAGAAATTCCACACTGGTGACGTAAATTCTGTCCGGAATCCGGTCATAAGCGCTGATTGGACGATGGAGTAGTTACATTGTTTTATCTCTTGTTTACGAATGACAGACAAAAGACAAAAGGCTACAAAGGTCAAATGTAAACGCGATGAATCTCTAACAAAACAGTCAACATTTGTGGAGTATAGTCTTCTCTACAAGAAGCATTTGAGTTTTGCTGGTGTTGTAGATGAACACAACACTTTACCAAAATCGACTAGGAGAAACGTAAAATTGAACATATTTGTTTTGGGAACCCCATGGCTACCGGATATATTATGTAAGCATTGATTTACGTCATCAGTATGGAATTTCTGTCGCTGAGTCGCAGACGTTCCCCCTCGCGAAGCGTCTCAAGCGGCGAGGAGGGAGGAGAAACGGCTGTTTTCGCAGGCTAACTCTACCGTCGATAAAGTAGGACGTGATAAACGTTGAGCGAGGAAATCCTATTTCATTTTTTTGGGAGTACAGCATATTTCTCGTTCTATAAAGTTCATGCTTACTGCATCCATAAGGGTAATCCAATTATAAATAATTAATGACATATACAGCTAAAAAAAATAAAAAAGTTAAAGGGACTGGTTCACGATAATGCGCATGCGCGCCGNCGGGTCGGTCCACGAATTCTATCGCTTGAAAGCGTTGATTACTAGAGAACGAGTAAATACTTAAATGGTCGGAAAAAAGAAGATTGTTAATCAGCAAAGCTAACTGGTCGGGCGTGATAAGCATGCGGTTTATTTCGGCGATGATTGATGCCATGACGCGCCATGTTCACCACGATTTTGCTCCTAGAAATGATATAAAAAGTAAATATCCTGAAGAATACTCTACCGTAGTCTGCGGAAACAGCCGTTTCCCCTCGCTTTTCGCCGCTGAGGGTAGGGACCTCTCGCGAGCAGGAATGTCTGCGACTCAGCAACAGAAATTCCACACTGGTGACGTAAATTCTGTCCGGAATCCGGTCATAAGCGCTGATTGGACGATGGAGTAGTTACATTGTTTTATCTCTTGTTTACGAATGACAGACAAAAGACAAAAGGCTACAAAGGTCAAATGTAAACGCGATGAATCTCTAACAAAACAGTCAACATTTGTGGAGTATAGTCTTCTCTACAAGAAGCATTTGAGTTTTGCTGGTGTTGTAGATGAACACAACACTTTACCAAAATCGACTAGGAGAAACGTAAAATTGAACATATTTGTTTTGGGAACCCCATGGCTACCGGATATATTATGTAAGCATTGATTTACGTCATCAGTATGGAATTTCTGTCGCTGAGTCGCAGACGTTCCCCCTCGCGAAGCGTCTCAAGCGGCGAGGAGGGAGGAGAAACGGCTGTTTTCGCAGGCTAACTCTACCGTCGATAAAGTAGGACGTGATAAACGTTGAGCGAGGAAATCCTATTTCATTTTTTTGGGAGTACAGCATATTTCTCGTTCTATAAAGTTCATGCTTACTGCATCCATAAGGGTAATCCAATTATAAATAATTAATGACATATACAGCTAAAAAAAATAAAAAAGTTAAAGGGACTGGTTCACGATAATGCGCATGCGCGCCGTTTGTCTCTTCAGAATAAATTTGTCGGGTCAACACTAAATTCGAAATCGCCATTACCGGTACAATCATTGAAAATCCTTCGTTTTATTCGGACATCCGTCGCTTTGGCTGGTCTAGTTACACTTCGGTAGTGGTGATTAACGTGTGGTTGTGTTGTTTGACTGGTTACGTTTTAAGAAGACGCAAAAAATAATGTTTTGATCATGGAGGTTCAGAAGAGCATCGTGGCCGTCCGACAACAGGACGTTCTCAAGAGTCTTTGGAGATCGAGAAGCTTAGCCTATCGATCTGGTATGGTTCTAGGAGTAGTGTGTGGCTTACGAAAAGCATACACGACACTTGAAAAGTAGTTAAAGGCATGAGTTCGTTCAACTTTGATTTGATTTTTGACTCCGACCTGTTGTCATACCGCAACAGGCCGCGCGATCTTCACCGATCTGGTACACTTGAAATGTTCCTTGTATCTTTGCTTTACGATCGTATATGTTTAAGAATTGATGTTTTTAAAATAAAGTATTGCCTGGATATACTGTGTATAATCTAGTTTCTTTATGTGTGCTACTCGATAACATTTGTTTTGCGGAACACTGACCCGATGCAACGCGAATGAATTTGTTCATTTGGTGATAAGCAATTGAAATTTATGCTCAATTAAGGATAATCTTTATACTCATACTTTATGTGTTTTTGTCACCGGTCAGGCGCTATTTGTAGGTATTTCTGGGTTTATAAAAGGCGAACTGAGAGAACAGTAATAAGATGTTTGTTTACAAATTTTGGTTGCCGATCGGTGACTGCTTTGTTAGCATGGGTACGACCTCGTAAAAATACACGTTGGTAAATGTTTGTTTCAAAGCAGGACAGGGCTGTAAATTTTATTCTTATCGGCTGCAACATATATCTGAGGAGTAGCAAAGAATAAACTTGAAATTATGGGGATAAATAAAATCAAACCAAATGCCCGGAAATTTTGTAAATTTACTTGCGTGCATCTAACTCGCTTCCGATTGGTTGAAAAACAATCAGCTACTGTCAGAACTCACACATGCGCATTATCGTGAACCAGTCCCTTTAAATAATAATATATAACTTAGATATAAATAATATATAGCGATAAAATACACAACAAAACTCGAATAATGTTTTGAATCAAAATGTTAGCGACAAAACCAGCAAGGTTCGCAAGTTTCGCTATAAGTATCGTAGCCGCGGGGGAATTTATGCTTACTGCAGCAGCATAACTGGATCACAAACAGAGTACGATTTCCTCGATTAATCATCAACGCGCCATACGAATCAAGTTTCATGACCATTCTTGACTTTTTCATCAGTCGCTGAAAAAACTGGCCGTTGTCGAGAGATTATCTTGGCAGTTGGGGACACGCTTTAGTAGCCGTTGCTGTTGTAGAGAGGTTTAAATAAGAGCCAATGTATGGACTGTCCGCCGGGACAAAGAAAGTGGCCGTTGTAGAGAGGTGGCCGTAAGTGAGGGTTCGACTGTCTTTGTTTCTGAATTTATTGAGTACGCGTGGTTTGTAACCACTTCACAAGTTGGCCATGTTGGGGGTCAATAAAAAAAAATTTTTTCTCGAAGAATTTACATGAAAATACAGTTTAGTTCCCAGAGGAGACAAATGCTTTTGTTCTTGACTACCAACCTGGTCGCCGTGACGTCACGTGCAAACCAGCTATAAATTCACGAAAATAGAGAGAAATTACATCATTGTCCAAGTGCAAAAACGTGATGAACCTGGCGCGTCATTTCAATCATCGGCGAAAATAAACCGCATGCTTATCACAAGATTCATTTGCATACAATAAAAGTTTAGAACACCCGACCACTAGCCTCACTATCGAAGAGTTACTCATGAAAATTCTTCTTTTTGTTCGACCTCTTAAGCATTCACTTGTTCTGTAGTAATCAAAGCTTTCAAGCGATAGAATTCGTGGACCGACCCGTTCCGGAATAGCTCGACATCTCTCCGCATTAATCTTTACCAAGATTTCTTCACAAAACATGCACGGCGTCCTGAATATGTTGTCAGTCAGGTCAGAAGCCTTATCCCAAGTTTCCGCTGTCTCCGCTATTATCTCCATTATTCCTTTTTGGCGAGCACACACGAAAAAAGAAACGCTTGCATTTTTAGAGACCGGCCGCTCAGCAAGCTCCACTAAAAAGTCAAGTAAAGTTTACTTTTTTTCGATTATATCATACTTTAAATTAAATCAATTTGCAAGGCTGTTCTTAAAAAGCCTTGAACGACTAGGTATTTGGACAGTACTAACCTACACATTTCCTCCAGTCGTTGGGGTCTGTTTTAAAAAGCTCGGAATTACATGAACAGTTGTAGCTTCCTTGAGAGTTGGTACACGTTTGCATGCAGTCATTTGTTGGCTCACATTCATTTATATCTACAAACAAATGACAAGTTACATTAAGGCATCAACTAAAGGCGACTTACCCTGATTTTCTTAGTTAATTAAACAACATTCCAACTTTGAACTACAGAAACCCCGAGTTCGAGGCATATACATGTATGCGTTATCTACCAAGTGTGACGTCAAGACGGCTGAATATCGGCCAAGTGTTTTTTAGCGTTCTTTGCACTGAGACGAATTCGAGTTCAGTCCAATTTATGGAAGAGGGAAAGCTTCGGGAAGCGAACAAGTGTTTGTACGTTATACACTTAAGATGTATTTGAAACCTCGCTTGACATATGATTATGCATATACTCACTCCATTTTCTTGAATTTATAGAATGAAATAAATTGCAAGAAAATTAAGGAAGAAATACTTTTCAAAATCCAGAAAATTAACATATTAAAATACTATTAGGAAATAATGTTTCAAAGTGTTACCATCGCAGCTACGTCCGTCTGCGTTCAGTTTGTATCCATTGCGACAATCACAAGTGAAAGATCCCGGTACATTCACACATTCTTGATCGCATATGTTTGATGTATTACTCTGGCATTCATCAAAATCTAAGAGAAAAAAATAGCAAGAAACGAAGATACTTGTTGAGTGGGAACAATACCGCAAATTAATAGACTAATAAAGCCCATAAAAAGCCCATAAAACTGTCTTTTGCCTCTAGGCATTATTTCTCTAAAAAAAGACAAGGAAGGTTAAAATTTTGAAAAAGAACCGACGACGGGTGGAGACACAAGATTTTTAGTTGAGTGCTTTTTTGAGTATGCTTCGAAGTATTTCTTTTGTCTTGCCATGATATCAAAGTCAACTTTCAACGTAAAACGGGATGAAGTCACAATAAAAAGGCGGATGCTAAATTAGACAAACATTATCCGTTATAATTTGAGTCTTGGTCTTAACAAAATGGCAACATAATACACCTAATTCGAAATAATTCCAAAATTCCGCAAGGCAGGCCACTTTTTCCTGGATGCACCTACCAGCACATTGCGCTCCATTTCCGGTAAAACCTGTTGGACAGGGTCCACACGTATATCCACTAACATTAGCTGGCGCAGGAAGGTCAGTGCAATTAACACCTGCATAACACGGCTGACCATTCATCTCGCAGGCATCAATGTCACTATCACAGAATCTTCCTGTGTAACCTCCCTGACATGCGCAGCCCATATACACAAATTTGCTGTCAGTGTTGACTTCGTCACCTTCCTCTGGGGGAACACACTGACCACCATGGTCGCAGGCGCATATGTTAATCTTGGGACTCCAGGTTGCACTCGCTCCTTTATCGTCAGTAGCAACAAACGAAAGATTAAACTGAAACAATGGAAAAATTCTTTCAGTTTTTGCTACTTATAAAGAAAATGATATTTTTTGGTCAGTGACACAAGACGGCCGGGAGAACGAGTCTAAACATGTGGCTTAATGACCTAAACAGTGCCACTTCATGCTTTAGGTGCGTAATATTGATTTTTGCTTATTCTTCCTCAGAGTCGTAAACTCTTACGAGTCAGTCTCATTTGACAGAGTATTCAAGTTAGAACATCTTCAAAGGGGGTTTTAAACTCTTTTTCTAAAAAAAACAAACTCGATTTGTTTTCTGATCATTCAAGTCAAATGATTAAACTGGGGTTTTTATACTGAAGAACAAAAATAAGCAAAAGTTGATTTTTCTTTCCGGTATAAACTTCAAAGCGAATACACAAAAAAAACTTAAAGAATAATAAAGAAGTTTTATTAAGAGTATGATCCTGTTTCACTTTAGGTGAAGTCGTTCATGTTTGCCGAATGTTTCATTTCCTTTGTTATTCAGGTCAGTACACTATCCATCCTCGGAGACCCAGGGGCAGATAGTGGGGGCGAGGGAAAGTCTAAACAGTCGGAAAAATATGGCACAAAAGAAAAGTAAAGAACGGCGAGAAGAGCCCCTGGGGACAATGTTTTACCAGACCAGTTCCAAACGGTCGCCGCCGTTCTGGCTTCTGATTGGTGCCAGAAAACTTGTGTTCTTCTGGCACCAATCAGAAGCCCGAACGGCGGCGACCGTTTGGAACTGGTCTGGTAAAACATTGTCCCCAGGGGCTCTTCTCGCCGTTCTTTACTTTTCTTCGTGCCTTATTTTTCCGCCATTTAGACTTTCCCTCGTCCCCACTATCTGCCCCTGGGTCTCCGAAGATGTACACTATCCTACCCTTTTTGTTGATGTGACAGACCAGGTAAAGAGAAGTATATTTCCAGTCGTGTTCACAATGGCACTTGATGGTTTATTGATCACTCGGAATGTAATTATGCCTTCATCTTCTGCTGTGATATTTAACTGAACTGTCTTATGCAGCGCGACATTTATTTCACTTGAAACGTTTACAATCTTGGGTGGAAAGTTGTCTGAGTAAAAATTATACATTGTAGAAGCATTAAAAGAAGAGGGACAAGATCAGATATCTCACTCATTGGCTGTTTTTACGCCAGAGACGGATTATCCATCTGAGACGGGTTAGATAATTCGCGTCAGACATAATACGTCTCAATTTGAAAATGAAACGGTTTTAATTTTGGATGAACAATCCGCGTGACCTTATACATCTGTTTGTCCGTCAATTTTGACAGATACTTATGGATTATCCGTCGTCTCTAGTATGGCATTGGCCATTAACCAAGTGATAGTTGGCGAAGGTGTAATCTATACTTTTTTTAAAGTGTACTTTCAACTAAAAGTGGGGTTACCTTTTTCAAATGATAAGGGTAAATACTTGCATGATTACAATTGTTGATATCTGCATGATCATGCGGTAAAACCTGTGTTAAGCATACACTCCAGGCACTTTCCCTTGCTTCCGTTCAGTAGAACTAGGACTGACTATTTACAGATTTCACCGTATTACGTTTGCTTACCAAGAGCATTTGTCTCATTCACCAACTGAACACTGATGTCCTTGGTTACTAGCCCAACAGACAGATCATTGGTTGAAGCTACGTCAAATAAGCACTCGTGATCATCTCCACATTGTTCTTCAGCTTCTTGCTTTAAACTATTGTTATGCCACGTGATATTGTCCGCGAACATGGGCTCAAAGTCAGGCTTGGAAAAAGTATGCACACTTTCGTTTGGAGCATACGTGAACAATGATTGAGATTGGTTGATTTGCCCTAAAAGTACACCAATAAAACATTATTCTTGAAGAGTATAAAATTGTCTTTAGTTTTCTCTATTTATTTGCTACTATTGGAGTTAACCTTAAGGCCACCAACGAGTTAATTCAGTAACTACTCGTTGGACATATTCATTACTACAATAGCTACTTCTGTAAGGCGACTATACAGGACCCAACAATATGATAAGAAGTCTTTCATATCTTTAATGTCGTTCTATATTCGTTCTATATTTTTTCCTTGCTAAAAGCACTTATATCATGGAGAACCATCCTGTAATTTCCACTATAAACGTCTTAATTTCTTGAGTGTTCAAAAACTGAATAAACTGGCGAGATTGTAAGCTTACTCGGAGGAAGCCTTTTGAGCGAAAAAGATCATTATTTTCCAAAAAAAATAAAAAAGTTTAATTAACGATAAATGCGATCAGACTGATTAAGACTTTTGACCGAGGTGGAGCTTGGACTGAGTTGGTCGTAATTAATTACCATCGTTCAAAACTACATTGCACACCTCTGATATCTACGGAAGATAATTCCTTATAAAATATAATGAGGGCACTGACTATAGTGCTACCTTGTTTTGCCGTTTTCTCTATATCATTTTTCCTTCTTTCCCGACTCCTGGAATTTGTATAATAGATCCTTCCACGGTTTCTTACAACTTTAATAAAGAGTAGTAAGCGAATATCCCTAATCAACACCGCTGGAAAGAGAGCCTTAGAATAAGATAACTTACCAAGTTTAAAGGTGATACGCCCAAAAAGAGCAAAGATATTGCTCTACAAAGTCGCGAAATTTGACAGACTTTTGTATGGTGGGAGCACGAACTTGCACCCCACCACACAAACGTATGTAAAATTCCGCAACTTGGCAGAGCTATATCTCTTGAGTTGGTTAGTTTTCAAAAAATCACTTTTAAATTGGGCAATTTTACTGACTTGAAGGCGTTTTTTTCCAGAATTGTTGACGGATTTTCCCAGTCAAAACCATTGAAGGGTCTCAGTACTATTGCAGACTATTATTGTATTGTTAACAAGAGAGAATAAGCTCATTCTCTCTTATTGTTACCCACAGAGAATAGCTAATTGTGGGTACATAATTGTACTATTTTTAAATTAATAAAACGCCCTTTAAAGAATTGCTTTGTTTTAGTATAGATGTAGAAATCATCGTGAATTTAAGTGTTTGCCTCCTAAGCGTTCAGGATTCTGACTCTGCAATGTTCTATTTACATCATTTCTTTTCAAGTGAGTGCCAAAAAACTAGCACGAGCAGCTAAGTGCACTTTAATTGTAACCGAAGTATTTACTATTTTTCGTCATTTATGCTATTGATACACAAATTGTAAGCTGTAAAGTCATTTTACAGAGCAATTAAACTTACACTTAACGCCAAAATTGAAGTGAATCTCTCTTAAAGTTAAAGACGAATGCAGCTCTGTCCCATCAGGCAGGGTGAAGTCGTCATCTGGATTATCATTCCATGTTCCTAGCAGCCCTTTTGTGGCATTTTTATAATCATCTCCAGGAGTTACAATAAATGACATCATTTCCTTTTTCTCGCAGAAATTTACGGACGTTAGTGATGGAAAGGAAACATCTAAACAGTTTTCTTCTGGTTTTGAGATGGAAAGATTTCTTCCAGCGTTTACACTTTCATTACTCAGACTGGTGTAATTGCTGTAAATTGTGTGGTCTATCAGGATGTCAATTCCACCTTAAGAGATAAGAAAAACAAAACAAAAAATGTTTTAAAGAAGCTGTGTTTGTAAAGGTGGTGAAGTTTTTTGCCGTTTATATGCAAGCTGTATCAAGCCTTGTTTCTATTTGTGGTCACCGAATAAAGTCGCTAAAACGTCTAGCGGCCTGAAAAATCATGACATTTGTGATTACTATGACATGGAAACCAGCCAAACTAACTTCTGTCTCTGTGATCGTTGTGGCAACATAACAACATAACATAACACAACATCACCTTTATTTAAACCTCAGAATTACATTCTAGCTGTAAAAGCTAATGTATCTCCAAAAGAAGAAAAAAATACTGAGTAGTAATAATAACCCTAAAAGAAAGGAAATAGAAAGAAGAAAAAAAAAAGTAAGAGAAAATACAGAACCATGAGAAAAAAAAAATTCTTAAAAACACCCATTTGATGTATTATTATATTTGCTGAAACGAAGTTTGCCGCAGTTTGAATTTGAACTCCCTTAGTTATGTAATGTTCTAGACCACAGGTCCTCATGGAGTCAATTCCACATGGTTTTGTAGATTACACTAATTGCTATGTTCGTTGAGCTTTTTTTTTTCAGCGATCTCAGCCTTTATTTGGACACTAGGCTTTACAACGCTTTTCTGTTGTTGATTTTATGCTGCCTTTTAAGGTGATGTTACAATCAAATGTTTCGTTCCACCGTTGTTACTATGGGCCACTTGTCGACGTTCAAGGGTATTGAAATTTTTCAACCCCATCTTATTAATAATTTTCTGCGGGTAAAAATATCCAGGGACTTTTAGTTCATCTCTTACCTCCTTTCTTCACTCTTACTTCAACGATACTTGTGTTCTCTTCTTTAGCAGCTCCAGCTGCAAAAATAGTGGCAGTAGTCGAGTTTCCTTGGGCAAGGCTTGTTCTGGCTTGCAGTTGAAAGGTTCCGTTTTGTGCATCGATCATCACAAATTCACCGAGGCCATTAAAAGTATAATTTCCGCCATCCAGAGTCTTGAAATGAGGATCTCCCCAAAACCAACCTTTGAAATTGAAAGGCATGGAAACATTTTAAGAGTTAGTAAGTCGTTCAATTCGGTGATGCCATTCAGGTCTTTTACTTTATTCGCAGGGGCACCCAACGAGAATATAGCTCAAATCCACTTAAACATTGCATTGTTGAACGTATTTTAGTATTTAAACGGTAGATATAGGCATATTTTTACCCCCTGACAATTTTTTATCTGTTCAGATGTTCTAGCTGAAAGTCAAAGCCAGAAAAAAGGCTCCCGAAAATTCTATGTGGCCTTTTTAGGGTAAAAATCCGTTAAAAATGGGCAATTATACCATTTTTTAGATGTTCGAAAATCCTAGGAGAGGCAGGCAAGCAAGACATTTACAACAAATGTTCCGAAAATTCTTAATCTCAAATCGTCTTCCGAACAGATATTTTCCAAAAATTGTCGTTGGGCGCCCCTGTATTCTGCCGTCGTCTAGTCAGTCAGCAAGCCAGCCAGCCGCCCAACAGTCCAAAGGCATTCAAGAGTTAGTTGGTCAATCAATCAATCAATCAATCAATCAATCAGTCAGTCGTTAAACAGCAAGCTCCTTTGTCCAGCCCAGTCCTTACTTCTGTAAATCATTANGGGCCAGGAATACTTTCGCCAGTCCCAGAAGAATCTTCTGTCAAACCATGCTTGCCAACCCGAGCAAGGACAGGCCATGCGCCAGTCCCACCTAACATAGACTGTGTGCCAATAGAGAAAGTTGATTTCCCATTGAAAGAAAGCCCAACTGAAACACCTTTCCAGTGCCTTTCTTCCATCACTGTTGTCAATCCTCCAAAAATAGCTTCCCGTCAATCTTGTGTTTCCTGCCCTCTTGTCCAGATCATACATGCCATACAAAGTTTTCGAGCTAAAATAAATACATAAAACACTTTAAAGTGGCTCGATAGGGTTTTTCGATACCTCCCAAGTTTGTGCAAACTACGTTGCCATTAGCCAAGATTTGGAAAAATCACCACCACCGCCCTATTATGTAAAGATGAAAATTTTTTATGATCAGGGTTACAATGACATACAATACACTTAATTATTAATTCTCCTAATTAGGTTTTTCAGAATTAATGTACATGATTTTTACTAAAAATCATGGACCAAGTATAATGTAAGAGATAAGTAAAAATTACATGTATAGAAGACAAACTTAAGTTACAATTGAATTTGAATGCTTAAACAACAATTATGAAAAGTTAAAATGCTAATAAACAATTATTTTAAAAGATCAACAAACTACGGGTAAATTTTCTATTTCAGCATTCTGATTATCTCAAGCCTAGCACTCCTTTTGAAAACCTCAACAGATACCCCTCTCATATGTTTCGCTTTAACTTCACGAACGTCGAGGAAGCTCCTGTGAAGGATTTTGGTATGAAAGTTCCTAATGCGGAGAAATACGGCTGCAAGTAAAATAGCTAATTGCGTCATTTCGTTGCTATGACAACCCTGATGTCATTGTAGCACTGATCGTGACAATTTTTGTTCTTTATATAATACAGCTGTGGTGGTAATTTTTCCAAATCTTTGTTTAATGACAATGTAGTTTATTCTCAAACTTGGGAGGTATTGGCCTTGAAAAACCCCATCGAGCCACTTTAAAAATTCATTTCGTTTAATTTCAAACACGAACCGTTTCTTGCTTTCTTGCTTTCTTGCTTTTTGCGGCAAGTAACAGGAAGTATAGTACTTCAAAGGAAACAAAGATATAGTAACATATGAAATTTTTTAGTCCTACCCTTTCATGTTTAAATAGTGTTGACCATTATCGCCTGCGTTCCAACCAGCAGCGGGGATGCCATACCACCTTGTCCAGTATCGATAGTAGTATCTAAAAACAGAAGGTTAAGTACGATATTATCAAGTGTTTATTGTAATTAATATCTCAAAACGTTAAGTCAAAAAGTTCAATAAACAAAAGAAAAAGCAAACTTCAATTACACCATGAAATATTGAAAAAGCTAAAGCCGTTTCCATATTGAATTTTTCAGTTTTCTTCACCACGTTTAGATTTTGTTGACCAGGATTTAGCGTGCTCGCGTATGCCTTAATCAGAGACTGCCTAGGCAGTGAACGCGCGTAAAAAGGCGCGTAACGAAGAGAAGTTAACGCGCAAGTTATATTTATACGCTTGCCATGTTCGTCCTTTTTGATTAGGCGATTTTCATTGAAAATAGAATATATATCGAACTAATAGGGCAGGGAAACAGCTGTCAATTATGAGACACCGTCATCCATAGAGCTTCATTTTTCTCTTAAAGCGTTGAAATGCAAAATAGACGACACCGTGAGACCGAGAGAGATCCTGGCGTAGTTTTGACAGAAGGTTCACACGTGTCACGTGTCTAACGGCTGTACTTACGGTAAAACTGGAGCAACCCATTGAATTCCTCCTTGAGGATAATTGAACATCAAAAATGAGTTGAGGAAATCTGTGATGATGACCGCTTGAAAGGTGTTAGACTGCAAAGAACAACAATGACACAACAACAAAAAGATTGGGTCACTGAGGGTGAAAAAAAAATAAACGTGATTTTAAAAGCGTGCCACCTAATAACAAAAACTATATGTTGAGCTCAATAGATTTATGATGTCAATCGTCAATTGATTAGATAAAGTATTGGTGTACGCACTGCTATCCACGGCATGTATTTCCGGCTTATCTGGCCTGAGAACACAATTTTATGCGACGGTGTCTAAAAAAGTCGTAATTTATCCTAAAAAGTAGCATTAGGTATATTTTGTTTATCGTTTCAAACATAGTTCTACAACAAAAAGGTTTTGTCTTTTATTACACTCATCACTAGAATTTGATTTCGTAAACTTATTTATAGAAATCTATACGCCTTGTTTTCACATGTGAGAAAGCTTATACGGCCAATCAGAATAGCGCACAGCCGTTTTGACACGTTGAAGTATAACCAATCAACGACAGCGCAAACACCTTTCTGAGCCAATGGGAGTCGTTAATCGTTTGCATTCAAATGACTATCCAGATTTGGCGGCTTTTAGTGGTGCCTCCTGCAAATTTTTCTTAAAAAAATGGCGGGGACGATTGAAAGCGGTGAAAGGTTTGGGTCGGTCGGCTGCTTCTCAGAAGAGTTTGTGCAGCATCAAGAAAACAAGAACACATTCAGAAAAAACAGATGTTTCGTTTTTGAAAAAGTTGTTAGTTTCAAGGAACGAGCTGAGAGAGTTGGAGAACATTGATGCAAGACATCTCGACGTGTTAATCGCCATTTTTCTGCTACAAGTTCAAAACAAAGACCGCCGGAGAACAATACGTGCCCACATCCCTGAGGTCTTTCTTTCAAGCTTCTAAGTGCATTTTCTGTTCAGCACTTTATTTCGATGAAGACTCAGGATGTGCTGCAAGATTTGCCATTTGGTTAAATTTGCATTTGGTTGAAATATTTGTGATCTGCTCTTTCTATTTCAGTGAAAATTCTCTTTATTTGTGTAATAAACAGCTCACGTCATAAAAACTGCTTTGCACGTGGTTGTATTAATTCGTTGGTTTGTGTCAAAAGCCCTTCACTCGTTCATTCGGATTTTGACACAAACAGCTCGTGAAAATTACCCCGTACGCCGCACTTTCTATGACGTAAACCATGTATACAAAATGGGCCTTTCGGGTTTCTTTTTTTATCCTAAGCAGGGCCGGGGTTACAAACCCTGCATGACTTCTCTATGGGCGATCTCCAGCTCCAGGGAAAACCTCACTTTTGCAACTGAAAAATTTTATTTATGAACAAAGCGTCTATTTTAACTCCTTAAGAGAAGTGACTTTTACTTACCCATGGACAATACAGGTTGGGTATTCCCCAGTTGTAGTAATAGTAGTACCATGGATAATAAACGTAGGGACATAAGTTTTCCCAAGTTACAACCAAAACCCATTTGGCTTGAAAGTTTGAGAATGCTTCTCCACTATTGCCAAACTGTTGGACATGCTTCGAGGCTCTGTCCAGAACTCTTGTAGGATCAGTGTCTTGACTGTACACGTGATAATACACTTTTGAATAATTAGCTTTAAAAGCAAAATACTGGTCCGTGAGAGCCCAGAATGGAGCGATGATTGCAAAATTTCGAAACCATCTATACACACCGAACTTTTGAGGCCACCAAAAACTCCACTCATAATTTAGTTGTATTTTTCCATTGCGGCATATCTGCAAAGTAAATTTGATAAATGTACTTTGAATTGGAAGTTGTGACAGACAAAGTTCGATTGTTTGTCGAGTTTACGGGAAAAGGCAAGAAGCAAAAGTACCTGAAAACCTGTGGATTCCCGAAATTATATTACATGTTACATATTTACTAGCCACACACAAAAAATTCAATAGATAATTGGGTGCCTCTTAGACAAAATGCTTAACACGCAGTTCGAAAACACTAAACAGAACAGAAGATATCACAAGGATCCACAACTACATTTGTGTTCGAACCACAGATGGGGAATGATCTTTACAACTTCCTTGGTGCTGTTCAGTTTACATATCAAGGGATCATACGTACATGTAATTTGTAATGCCTCTTGCTGAAGAATGGAAATCCAAAGCGATCTACTTTGAGTTCTAAGCAGTGGCCATAGTAGTAATAGTAGGAGTCGCCAAGACGAAACTCGCTATCACCGTTGTCCAAACCATAGGGATACATGTTGCTCTGGACTGAAAACAAAAATTGTAGCTCAAAACACGATATATCTTTATATATATATCTGTCTGGGTTTGCTAAAACGTGGCTAAAGAAATTTCAAGTGCATATTTTAACAATTTGACATCTAAGTCGAAAAGTTACTAGCTGAGTGAAACGTTCAGAAATTATAACCAGTTTTAGTCAGCACAAGTCAAATCATGAGGCTTGAAGCTAAGTGTCTGCCGAAAGCAGATGAAGAATCAACGATCTTTGAGCACAGAATAGTCTCTCTAAGTCAAAATTAGCAAAACTAAACACTCACTAAGCGTTTTTATGCTTGGCACAAAGTCTTCTGGTAACACGAGCTCAACCACATTTTTTGACCTGAGTTTTGTCTGTCAACGCAACGCCACTGGTAGATCACAATAAATGACCTTCGCGCCAATTACAATCTCTGAGCACGGAATAGGCTTTCTAAGACAAAATCACCTAAACTAAAGACTCGCGAATCGATCACGATGTGTTGTATTAAATGCTCGGTCATACCTGAGTTTTGTCTGTCAACGCCTTCGGCAAATGACAAAATAAATCACTTAGCTTTCGGAGCAATGATAACACCCTTAAAAAATACTGATGATATTCCGTCGTAATAATTTCGTCAACTACGTCGCCATGAAACAAAGATTTGGAGAAATTGTTAGCACAGTTGTATGAGATAAAGATAAAAATTTGTTATGATCAAAGTTGCAATGACATCGGAGTTGTCATAGCAACAAAATGACGCTATTACCTTGCTTACGTTTTGCCCCACTTTGACGCACTAACTCACATGGTGATTAGTGTGTCCTCGGCGTTCATCTTTCAAACGTTTGATGAGCCGGTCTGCAATTCTGTCTTCGTAAAGCGTTTATCTTTTAAAAGTTTGCTGAATCTTCGTAAAGCGTACATATTTCAAGAGTTTGCTGAAGGTCTACTATCGATCTGTTTCTTCCAAAGCGTTCATCTTTCCGGCAAACGTTTCAGCGGTCGTTGTGCCACAAAGTATAATAAATCTACCGAGATGTGAAGCTCGGCGGCACCATTTCATCATGACTTGAAACATTTTTGGCACCGGACAAACGAAAATTTTAGGTCTACTTATTCGGAAAGACTTATAAACAGACCAGTGTAGCTCCACTCAAGTAACTGAAATCAACACAATCGACCAAATTACTGTACTTGTTGAGACGAACCATACGATATCACTAGCCTTTTTCATAAGGATACACAGTTTTTAGACATTTTACTGTAAGCAGTCCTTACGTTTAAAATATGCCATGATCAAATTAATCTATAGCAATAACCATACACCCTTCCCCCTCAACTGCTACCTGTACGCCTAACAAACATATCGATTACACACTCTCCTAAGCTCCGATTACTCCTAGTTTAATTCGTATGGTACTGACGGAATACCAAGTTGCTTATTTATAGACACTGGCCCAATGAGCTGTTGTTTTATGTGGTTCTGGCCTAAATATTAATATGAAAGTGGCGCTGGCCATATAATAATGTACTCTAGAACGGATATTTGTCGTGTTATTTTATCGTTTAAATATTATTCTTAATTTAAATTTGTCAAGTAAATCATGGCGAGGGTTTCAGCAGTTTTCTTCGGTGAGCATTTATCAGGTATTAGAAGTGATTTTCAAGTCCTGAGCAGATTCAACGGTTAAGTCTTATATTCGTGTTATTAGAAAATATATGGACTGGTGTAAAATTAATTTAATAGGTATTCAGCTACCTTTTTCAGTGAGTGTGATATCTTAAGGGACACTTTGGCTTTGGCTACAACCCTAACGACTATGGCCTTCATAGTCTAAGAGCCGGCTGCATTACATTTGCGGTGCATCAAAGCAGCAACTCGAATTCAGAAAACCTACTTATCGATACCTAAAAATGCACGGAGGATGGAAATCCGACTCCGCTGAGGCGGGGGGGTCAAAATGGGAGGGCTCCACTTGTCGGTTGTCGGTTAATATACAGTTATTTTGCCGGTCGGTAGAAGGTTAAAATTTTCGATCTTTGTCGGTTGTGAGATATGGCGTGAGATCATTCTTTGCAAAGTTGTTTTCTCTCAATAACAATTTTTCGGTAAATTAATAGTTTTCCGGCACCTGAATATGGATGTTATAAAACAATTAGTTCATGCTGCAGCTGTGCGTATGTCGAGATATTGAGCACGCGGGAAGTTTGGAGAGCACTCAAGAGGCTAGAGTTGCGCGAGGCGTAGCCGTGTGCAACTCTTACGCCTCTTTCGTGCTCTCCAAACTTCCCAAGTGCTCAATATCTCGACATACGCACGCTGACGCATGAACTAATTGTTAATTTGCTTATATCTTGTTAAACGAGTGATAGTTACGCTAAGATGTGCTGTAAACATTACCACTTTTTTTTCAACATTTTCCTTGAAGTTTAAGTGCAAAATTTGCGTTCAGAAAGGGGTAATTCATAATTATTTTTAAAAATCACCTTTTGGTCACTTGACCAGCTACGAACTTACTCATTTTAACAAATTGTGCCGGTTTGAAATTCCAAATCACTATTATTTTGTTTAAGATATGACCCACTAATCGTTTTGGAAAGGCAAAATCTTATATTTTTCATTTTCATAAAAACGATGTCACATGACCTCTTGAGTGCAAATGGCCTTTAATGGACCAAGACACAGGTGTAAAAAAACTCGTCTTGATTTCCCCAGAAGCTCATAGATTCAGTGGCATTTTACCCATAAGAAAAAAATAAACCACTTACCTACAGAGGAAGACATACTAATGGAGAAAGAAGAGCTTTTCGATGGACTTATCGACAAGGAAGCACTTCCACTGAACGATCTTGATAGGCTAGTAGACAGGCTTGTCCAAAAGGATGTGCTAACGGTTTGGCTCTGAGAAATTGAGCTCAAGGACGACGTCACTGTTGGAGATGTGGAAATGCTCGGGGACTTGCTGCTTGAAGCACTGTAGCTTGAGGATGGTGAAACGCTTTGAGAGTAACTACTTGAGGGACTGTAGCTTGTTGATGTTGAAATGCTCGGGGACTCGATGGTTGAGGCGCTGTAGCTTAAAGATGGTGAAACGCTTTGAGAGTAACTGTTTGAAGGAGTGTAGCACGCGCATAGAGAAAGACTTTGAGACTCGCTCGTTGACGCACTGTAGCTTGTGGATGATGAAACGCTTGGAGAGTAGTTGCTTGAAGCACTGTAGCTTGTTGATGTGGAAATGCTTGGAGACTCACTTGTTGAAGTGCTGTAGCACGTGCATAGAGAAACACTTTGAGACTCACTGGTTGAAGCACTGTGGCTTGTTTGAGGCTCGACGATCCCACCGGTTGAAGCACTGTAGCACTTGCATAGAGAAAGACTTTGAGAGTAACTGGCTGAGGCACTGTAGCTTGTGGATGGTGAAACGCTTTGAGACTCACTGGTTGAAGCACTGTAGCTTGTTGATGTGGAAATGCTTGGAGAGTAACTGATTGAAGCGCTGTAGCACGTGCATAGAGAAACACTTTGAGACTCACTAGTTGAAGCACTGTAGCTTTTAGATGTTGAAACACTTTGAGACTCACTAGTTGAAACAGTCGTGTAGCTCAGTATCGATGAGGTAGAACTGACGGCTGTAGAATGTACGGAAAGAATATTAATGTCACATTGTTGATAGCATTGAAATCTTTTCCCATAGTTTAAACTCATAAGCTATTCATGAATGCCTTTTCATGCATAAATATCCATAGGAAGATACTGGGGTAGTGGCACTAGTGCTTGGGATTGTTTTCACTAGGGGTGTGGAGTCATGAGTCTGATAAGAGTCTGATGTTTCCGTTTCTATTATCATTCGGATTCTAAATCACGATGTAAAACCGAATTGTTGGATGAGCGAGCAGAGGCGGAAGAATAAAACAATTACAGAGCGTGGGAACGAGCATTGTGTGTGATTGGTTTAATCTTCTGCGGTTTGCTTGCGTCGACTTCGACATCTGGCTTTCACTACTGATCGTATTTTTTAAATACAAAAAAAAAGGAAGCAATCGCTAGTAGTCTTACATGGGGTGCAGCTAGGATTTTTTACTATCATGGACTTTTCACGTTTATCAATTTTTTAGCGTTGTTGTGGGAATGAAACTGAAAGGGATTCCTCTAACAAAGGTGGTGGTGGGGGGTTACAGGCAATCTACGGGTGTCCCTGAATTAAAAGTCTTGTGTAATAGTTTACCGCCATTTTTTCGCTTCACCAGTGTCTGTCCGGTACATCAGCAAAATGTTCGACCAAAGGTTTTTTTGAAAGTTTCACAAAGACTTATAATAATAATAATGATGATGATGATGATGATGATGATGATGATGATGATGATGATGATGATGATGATGATGATGATGATGATAATAATAATGTGAAAGGTTTGAACCCAGAAGTCATTTCAAAAGGTTGAGTTTGATCGTCCGGGTGAACGTAGTCCTGAATAGGACTGTTGTTGTTGACAGTGACTGACGTTTCGACAACCTGTGCGGTAGTCATCTTCAGAGTCAAAGTGACTTGTCTCACGTCAGTTGATGGTATTATACTATGGTTATTGGTCTGATTGGTCAATTATGTCGCGATGTTATTGGTCGTCTGTCAGTTAAGCTGTGATGTTATTGGCTATGAAGACTCGTAATCAGTGATTGGTGCGTTTCGATCCATCTATTGTCACAGTTAAACAGTCGTCTATTGTTAGTCAAATTGTCAGTTCTCCAGTTGTTCTCTCGTAGTTAGTTTTGCTTGATCTCGTCAATAAGTCGTTTGTACGGCGCTGGTAACTGTTGGCTACGATTCAGTGGCGTTTGTTCTAAGTTAGTAAACCAGCTTTCTAAAGTAAGACGTTGATAGTAGTCTGTAGAATACGTTATACATGTCGCAGAGTCCCAGTCAATTTGATGTTTCGTCTTTAAATGGTGCTCAGCAATGTGATTGTTGACGTCACCATTCCTCGTCGCGCGTTTGTGTTCGGTCAGTCGCGTGCTTAGGTTTCTGCCGCTTTCACCAATGTAAGAAGCCTGGCAGTCGCAGCATTTGATCTTGTATACTGCTCCCTGTCTGTCCTCCGGTTTGTCTTTGTCCTTGTCCTTTGTCCTTAAACATATTCCACTTAAAAAAATTCTAAAAACAATGACTAATTAATCCTCAAAGTCCTATTTACAGATCGCACCTAATAATTTGTTAAAAATAATAAGTCTAAACTATAAACAAGGACTAATTATTCTTTAAATCCTATTTACAAATCCCTCTTTATAAAAAGAATAAAAATAATAAATTAGTTGGTAAACGCAATAGAAATAGATGAATTTTAAGAGCCTTCTTAAGGTATCATCCACCCTCAAGCACCCTCCTCGCGTTGATCGGCGATAGTGCTTTTGCTTTTAAAAAATACCCCCATAAACCGTATATTTTCTGAAAGGTTAATAATTCCAGATTATTGCCTATTCTTTTAAAAAATCAAAATAAAAACGCGATTCAGAAATGAGAAGCGTTTTGTGAAAGTGCGTGTCACCGTAAATTTAAGTCCAGGCCAGCCAAAAATAAACGGAAGAAGCCAATTAAGATCGCCTTCGCTTCTTAACACGTTTGACTAAGGAACGGACAATTAGAAAAGTTATGAGGGGTGGGGAGGGGGGAATGTGGGGAATTTTCGAGCCGCAGGAACTTTTTTTCGTTATCAAATTCCTTGTATGAATCTTTTTTAGGCCATAGCATGAATATTGTTTAGGGTTAATTGGCGTGCATGAATTTTTTCATTTAATTTTCCCTTGCGCGAATATATTTTTTGTACTTCGTCCCCCCCCGCCCCACCCCCCGCCTACCATAATGGAACGTTAAGAAGTTTGTCGTCATTTGATCTAAGATAGTACCTACCCCCAGTGTCTTTCAGAGATACAAGTTCGGAAATGTAAGCGGACCGAGATTATGAATGGTCTTAAAAGTTAACATTAAAATTTTAAAAACTATTCGATATGCCACAGGTAACCAGTGTAGAGCTCTTAGTAATAGGGCAATCACATACACAATCAGTGTACTTCAATACTAACCGAATAAGTCGCTTATTAAAACTTGTTTAACAATACTAGAACAAAAAAGAAGAAAACGGAAATAAAAAGATGAAGAAACGTTACAGCTGGCACTACTTAAGGCAAAATCTTATATTTTTCATTTTCATAAAAACGATGTCACATGACCTCTTGAGTGCAAATGGCCTTTAATGGACCAAGACACAGGTGTAAAAAAACTCGTCTTGATTTCCCCAGAAGCTCATAGATTCAGTGGCATTTTACCCATAAGAAAAAAATAAACCACTTACCTACAGAGGAAGACATACTAATGGAGAAAGAAGAGCTTTTCGATGGACTTATCGACAAGGAAGCACTTCCACTGAACGATCTTGATAGGCTAGTAGACAGGCTTGTCCAAAAGGATGTGCTAACGGTTTGGCTCTGAGAAATTGAGCTCAAGGACGACGTCACTGTTGGAGATGTGGAAATGCTCGGGGACTTGCTGCTTGAAGCACTGTAGCTTGAGGATGGTGAAACGCTTTGAGAGTAACTACTTGAGGGACTGTAGCTTGTTGATGTTGAAATGCTCGGGGACTCGATGGTTGAGGCGCTGTAGCTTAAAGATGGTGAAACGCTTTGAGAGTAACTGTTTGAAGGAGTGTAGCACGCGCATAGAGAAAGACTTTGAGACTCGCTCGTTGACGCACTGTAGCTTGTGGATGATGAAACGCTTGGAGAGTAGTTGCTTGAAGCGCTGTAGCTTGTTGATGTGGAAATGCTTGGAGACTCACTTGTTGAAGTGCTGTAGCACGTGCATAGAGAAACACTTTGAGACTCACTGGTTGAAGCACTGTGGCTTGTTTGAGGCTCGACGATCCCACCGGTTGAAGCACTGTAGCACTTGCATAGAGAAAGACTTTGAGAGTAACTGGCTGAGGCACTGTAGCTTGTGGATGGTGAAACGCTTTGAGACTCACTGGTTGAAGCACTGTAGCTTGTTGATGTGGAAATGCTTGGAGAGTAACTGATTGAAGCGCTGTAGCACGTGCATAGAGAAACACTTTGAGACTCACTAGTTGAAGCACTGTAGCTTTTAGATGTTGAAACACTTTGAGACTCACTAGTTGAAACAGTCGTGTAGCTCAGTATCGATGAGGTAGAACTGACGGCTGTAGAATGTACGGAAAGAATATTAATGTCACATTGTTGATAGCATTGAAATCTTTTCCCATAGTTTAAACTCATAAGCTATTCATGAATGCCTTTTCATGCATAAATATCCATAGGAAGATACTGGGGTAGTGGCACTAGTGCTTGGGATTGTTTTCACTAGGGGTGTGGAGTCATGAGTCTGATAAGAGTCTGATGTTTCCGTTTCTATTATCATTCGGATTCTAAATCACGATGTAAAACCGAATTGTTGGATGAGCGAGCAGAGGCGGAAGAATAAAACAATTACAGAGCGTGGGAACGAGCATTGTGTGTGATTGGTTTAATCTTCTGCGGTTTGCTTGCGTCGACTTCGACATCTGGCTTTCACTACTGATCGTATTTTTTAAATACAAAAAAAAAGGAAGCAATCGCTAGTAGTCTTACATGGGGTGCAGCTAGGATTTTTTACTATCATGGACTTTTCACGTTTATCAATTTTTTAGCGTTGTTGTGGGAATGAAACTGAAAGGGATTCCTCTAACAAAGGTGGTGGTGGGGGGTTACAGGCAATCTACGGGTGTCCCTGAATTAAAAGTCTTGTGTAATAGTTTACCGCCATTTTTTCGCTTCACCAGTGTCTGTCCGGTACATCAGCAAAATGTTCGACCAAAGGTTTTTTTGAAAGTTTCACAAAGACTTATAATAATAATAATGATGATGATGATGATGATGATGATGATGATGATGATGATGATGATGATGATGATGATGATGATGATGATAATAATAATGTGAAAGGTTTGAACCCAGAAGTCATTTCAAAAGGTTGAGTTTGATCGTCCGGGTGAACGTAGTCCTGAATAGGACTGTTGTTGTTGACAGTGACTGACGTTTCGACAACCTGTGCGGTAGTCATCTTCAGAGTCAAAGTGACTTGTCTCACGTCAGTTGATGGTATTATACTATGGTTATTGGTCTGATTGGTCAATTATGTCGCGATGTTATTGGTCGTCTGTCAGTTAAGCTGTGATGTTATTGGCTATGAAGACTCGTAATCAGTGATTGGTGCGTTTCGATCCATCTATTGTCACAGTTAAACAGTCGTCTATTGTTAGTCAAATTGTCAGTTCTCCAGTTGTTCTCTCGTAGTTAGTTTTGCTTGATCTCGTCAATAAGTCGTTTGTACGGCGCTGGTAACTGTTGGCTACGATTCAGTGGCGTTTGTTCTAAGTTAGTAAACCAGCTTTCTAAAGTAAGACGTTGATAGTAGTCTGTAGAATACGTTATACATGTCGCAGAGTCCCAGTCAATTTGATGTTTCGTCTTTAAATGGTGCTCAGCAATGTGATTGTTGACGTCACCATTCCTCGTCGCGCGTTTGTGTTCGGTCAGTCGCGTGCTTAGGTTTCTGCCGCTTTCACCAATGTAAGAAGCCTGGCAGTCGCAGCATTTGATCTTGTATACTGCTCCCTGTCTGTCCTCCGGTTTGTCTTTGTCCTTGTCCTTTGTCCTTAAACATATTCCACTTAAAAAAATTCTAAAAACAATGACTAATTAATCCTCAAAGTCCTATTTACAGATCGCACCTAATAATTTGTTAAAAATAATAAGTCTAAACTATAAACAAGGACTAATTATTCTTTAAATCCTATTTACAAATCCCTCTTTATAAAAAGAATAAAAATAATAAATTAGTTGGTAAACGCAATAGAAATAGATGAATTTTAAGAGCCTTCTTAAGGTATCATCCACCCTCAAGCACCCTCCTCGCGTTGATCGGCGATAGTGCTTTTGCTTTTAAAAAATACCCCCATAAACCGTATATTTTCTGAAAGGTTAATAATTCCAGATTATTGCCTATTCTTTTAAAAAATCAAAATAAAAACGCGATTCAGAAATGAGAAGCGTTTTGTGAAAGTGCGTGTCACCGTAAATTTAAGTCCAGGCCAGCCAAAAATAAACGGAAGAAGCCAATTAAGATCGCCTTCGCTTCTTAACACGTTTGACTAAGGAACGGACAATTAGAAAAGTTATGAGGGGTGGGGAGGGGGGAATGTGGGGAATTTTCGAGCCGCAGGAACTTTTTTTCGTTATCAAATTCCTTGTATGAATCTTTTTTAGGCCATAGCATGAATATTGTTTAGGGTTAATTGGCGTGCATGAATTTTTTCATTTAATTTTCCCTTGCGCGAATATATTTTTTGTACTTCGTCCCCCCCCGCCCCACCCCCCGCCTACCATAATGGAACGTTAAGAAGTTTGTCGTCATTTGATCTAAGATAGTACCTACCCCCAGTGTCTTTCAGAGATACAAGTTCGGAAATGTAAGCGGACCGAGATTATGAATGGTCTTAAAAGTTAACATTAAAATTTTAAAAACTATTCGATATGCCACAGGTAACCAGTGTAGAGCTCTTAGTAATAGGGCAATCACATACACAATCAGTGTACTTCAATACTAACCGAATAAGTCGCTTATTAAAACTTGTTTAACAATACTAGAACAAAAAAGAAGAAAACGGAAATAAAAAGATGAAGAAACGTTACAGCTGGCACTACTTTCAAGAACGCACACTCTCGCATCTAAACAAATTGCATACATTCACACACATTTCTGTCACACACATACGGGCATGCTAAAAGAAAAAGTAAAAGGGAAAAAAATCATTAATGCTTACAATTTAGTGGAAGTAGAGACACTACTGGGTTAGGAGAGATGGGCAGTAATACTATACTCTACATAATGAGATATACATGTAGGCATGTATTAGTGGAGAAAAAAAAGGTGTTTTCTCTAATTTTCTCCAAAGAAGGTAGGAAAGGTTCCCATTTCTTTCGTGTAGTTGTATCTTTCTTCTCAAGTTAATAAATATGTTTTAGATATCGTAGGTATCAACTGAGCATCGGGTTGCGTTCTTTAAGTGAGCCTACAAAGCTAGATGAAACATTTACTTGTCAAAAAAACAAAAATTGATCTGGAGGTTATATTCAGACCAAATTAAAGTTGATACATTGCCTTTTTGTGCCCCGATAATGGGAATTTCAGTCGTTATTTAACGGATTAATGACTGTTTTAATGGAATTTGTTCAGTTTGTTCAGGATTTTGGCTTGTCAGCTTTTCAAGATTTTTAACTTCGTGAAGATTTATGACAGACAACAGCTATTTCACTGAGTCTTACTTTAGTCGTTTACCTAGCCTCGTTATATTTGTTCACGCTCCGTAAACTTCACAAAATACCGCAATTCGAGCCGGTGTATTGCGGTTTTTGTTCACGCTCTGTAGCCGTTTGCGGTTGATTTTGTTCGAAGGTGGAACTGAGAATCCGGGACATGAGGTATTTAAAAGCATTGATAACGACTTAGGGTGGTCATCAGTTAATCACAGCGTTCTTTTGGACTGGGGAGCAAGAGTGGCGCGGTGGTGAGAGCACTCGCCTCCAGCAGTTTGGCCTGGATTAGAATCCCGGCGTCGACGCCATGTGTGGGTTGAGGTTGATGTTGGTTCTCTCCTTTGCTCCGAGAGGTTTTTCTCCGGGTACTCCGGTTTTCCCCTCTCCTCAAAAACCAACATTTCCATATTCCAATTCGATCAGGGATCAGGTAGACGAAGAACCACTTAGCTGAGGTGCTACCTCTAAATCTTTATTTGTTAATTTTTTTTTTTTTTTAAATGTATCAGACAAAAAAAATACCAAAATGACTCCTTTCGTCAGTTCAACATGAGAGAAGTCTCGACTTCTTGGCATTTAACGGCTGATGCATCACAATCACGCAAGTACTGGTTTATTTATTGCATGCAGCGTACGAAGCAATGTTCAAGAATTTTACCAGGGCTTGACAATAAAGGTCATAAAATCCTCCTTCGAGAACTCGAGTTTTTTTTTGAATACCGTATTTTTCTCCAACTATTTGCCATCATCTGAATGTTTATGTTCATTTCATGGCAAAGGCAGACTTTTATAGTGAACAAGTCGTTCCATCACTTCAACAAGATTAAAACACGCTTATGAACGGGGCAGTCAAACTCAGTTAATACCAACGCTGAGGGGTCCATTAAGAGTGATTCCTGTGCGTATTGACAGGTTATTAATAAGTAAAAAATACGTCTTAAAAAAATACTGAAACGGATAAAAAAACAGGACATCGGCATCGTCAAATTTTCGGAGGAGGAGGAGGAGAAGGGAAAATAATAAAATTGTGGAGGAGGGAATAATAACATTGAAGAGGGAAAATATTAAAATTGTGGTGGAGGGAATAAAAAAATTGAGGGCGAATATTAAAATTGTGGAGGAGGGAAATCAAGAATGAGGAGCGAAAATATTAAAATTGTGGAGGAGAAAATAAACAAAATTGAGGAGGGAAACGTGGTAAAAAAAGATAGCTTGCTTTCTTTGACTATTTTAATAGATTTGTTTCAAATCGCTGTGTATTTGACTCTTTTTGTTTAAAACAGTATCTCGTGTCTGATTTTATTGCTAGCAATTATTAGTCGCGTGTTTAATCAATTGATCCTTGTTAAGTTATTTGTTTTATAATAATACGTCAAGATGCTCCCTAGAGGTTTTTCCTGTAGAGCTAATTTGTATTCAACTTTGGGCTTGTGAACTTGCATAATTAACTGATTAACCGTGCGTGAAACGCTGAGGCTTTAATAGTTTTTCATTTCCTCGAGTTAGATAGGAGAAAACGGTTTTGTAATAGTCTGACAAAATTGAAGTAGAGAGTTTTAAGCTCCACTTTGTGTATATGTGTGTGTGTTTTGTTTATATATCTAAGTTTAAGAGTTAAATAAGAAGACATAAACTAAACTGAAATAAAGTCTTTTCAACTCCACTTTGTGTATGTGTTTTGTTTATATATCTGAGTTTTAGCGCTAAATAAGATATAGAAAGCCGTTTCTCGCGTTGCTAGGTGATCGCTTCTCTGATTCCTTTTAATAGACGGTCTGAAAACCGAGCTCAAGTTACTTACCGGGCAAGTCTAGGCAAGTCTATTGTTCCTATTGAAGTAGAGTGACGCTCATTAGTAAACCTATACCGAATAACAGGAGGGCATTTTGTATACGCATGCGTCAATATAGGCTGTTGAAGTGCCACAGACGCATTTCTATGAATTGTTTATGTTCTGTACCAGCATTTCCAGGCTGGTTTTTGGAGCTGAATAACTTGTATTGGGTGCTACCTTCCACAAACATGTTCTTTAAGGTATCGAGGTATTACTACGATGAAAGTGAGTTTATTGAAGCCTCGCTGTCGCCCTTGACAGAACGGTCTTTCCTTTCGTAAAACAGTACGTAGAAGACAAGATGGCGGCTGAATGTTCTTACCACCTAACATTTCGCGCACATTTTTTGAGCAGGAGGAAAAGGTCAGTATGATAGTTTTTCTTTAAACAATTATCCTATAGATACTTAATTCTTCTCAATAGTATAAATCTAAAATCGAACTTAATCGTTTCGGGAATACAGTGGTTAATTAAATGTCCACATCCTGCCGTGAATTTGTTTTTCACCCTTTCTCTGGCTTGTTTATCTCGAAATCTTGCCTTTCTCCCTAGATTAAGTTAATGATTAATGAAACTAAGAATACTTCAGCGAATTAATGGCGCTTTGATGAAGGCCGTGAAAAATCGCCTTCTGCAGTAATTTTAGCTTTCCTTTCCGGTACGGCTTCGTGGGACATAAAATATACGCACGTCAACTATATATTTAAATCAATATGATGATGCCAGTAAGATTGTGTTTTGAAAATAAGAATAATCTATCATTTAGTTATACAAAGGAAAAAAATTACAGCAATCGGTTTGAATTCCGATTTTTTCCACCTTATTTTGATGGTACACTGTTTTTTTACATTTCATTATGCAAATCAATATAACATTTTGGCGTTTTAAAGAAAATCTAGCCTAACTCCCCAACTCTAAAATAGCACGAAATGAAACGTTATCAATACACCTTTTAAATAAATCCTGGCTTCTGTTGCAAAAAAATCGCATTTATTCCTAAATGATACCATTTTGTAGATATTACATATGTTGATATGCTAATTGGTGAGACGTTTCATTCACGAAGGATGTTCACTGAGGCCAGCTTCTCCTCTGTATTGAACCACATTCTTGTTTAATGCATCAGTTTCTGCTTGATAATTCTTCCATGATGTACTACTTACATAAGGGGTTCATCTGAATACAGTAAAAAGCTCTCAACAGAAACATTAATAACAGACAAATTAATCCATCCATTTGCGCCATGTTTGTTGTCGAATCCCAGCTCATTTGGGTCCTTTAGTAGAAGTATTTATTTTTTGAGGAAACAACATTATATGCACCCCTTTAACAAACTTCCTATCTTTTGTTTAAACAGGCTTTGAAGGTGAACAACATCGTCAGTTACATGTACATTTATGGAGTGATGGCTATTCTCTGTTTTGAATGGATCACTGCTGTCATCAAATATAAATTAATAACAAGAAATCGATTGTGGAACAAAGGAGTTGTTACTCAAGTGTCGCTTCAAAATAGTAGCTTAAGAAAAATCTCTGTATCTTTTAGAGTTAAAGAAAAATAAAAGTACTGTTCGTTTTTTGGGAGTATGTGCATTCGTTTTGTTTATGAAATGCTCAAGTGATTATGTTCTACATAATCACTTGTAATTGTTTCTATCTAAAACTCAATCCATTCTTCATTTCCTATAGAATATTTTTTATAAATTTTCCTCGAAAACTTTCGAAATACTGTAAAAACCCATAGATTTCACGTTTTTGTGGCATATATAAACGCTTGTCTTCGCGATCAGTTTAACATGAGACACGCGCTAATAAATAGACCTCGCGTGGTAAATTTTTTTTTCGCTTTTTGTCTTAAACCAGCTGAACATTGCTACGATGCATTTCCTCCCTGATATGTAAAACCACGAGTTTGGAAATCAAACCATAGAAATGCATTGCTTTGCCAGTGAAAATCAGACTTATACAGGAACATGACTTTTTGGCGTTGAGTCTTGAAAGTCTATAAAAGGCCAAGAAAACCTACTGCTGAAAAATCTACAAGTGAAAACCCGCGTAGAAAACGTCTGATTTTTATCATGGAGAATATTTTTTGTAGGAAAGTACGGTATTCAAAGCACCAAAGAAATGGCTTTTAAAAGGACTGTAACTTTACGCGCGAGTTTTCGATTTCCCGCCATCAGATTTGATGCGCCCACGCTATTGTCGTTCAGCAGATTCACGCATGCGCATGCGAAATGCCCTCCTGTTGGAAGACACTGACTTAGTATGCAGGAAATCTAAATTAGTATGCGGGAAATCCAAGGGAAATCCAAAATGGGGTTAATTTCCAACATAGTCCACTACTCCGACGCCTTTTATTTGCTCTTGTTTCACCGGCTGGATTTGAAGGGAGAGCCGAAAAAGACAACTGCTATCGCAAGCTACGATTTGATATAAAAGAGCTGGTTAGTCGGCGTAAAAAAACAATATCAGCCAACACCGCCAAGGAAGATAATGCTTTATACCATTTTCATTAGAATTATTAAAATGACGCCCAGCAAAATGGCAGCCCACTCACAGGTTATAAGCGACCAGCCCCAAAAAATTTACAAAAATTCAGAAATCTGTATAGTGAGAAATTTAGCTTCTGTTTAAGCTTACCGACACGTTTCGAGTAATGACTTCGTTTTGGTTTGAGATTACTACAATAAAAAGAAATACGAGGATGCCATTTGAATGAAATACATAATTATGTAATTGCCTGAAGTACCTCAAAACTAGCAGAGGTTAAAGGAAACAAATCTAGAAGCCTTAAAATAGGTCTTATCAAGCGTTTTCCTTTTTTGTTCTACACTACGTCAAAGTGAATTTCACTGTCCGTCTGCTTGAGGAGGATTTGTTGCAAGACTGACTTCACTGTGAGCATTCCGCGCTTTTACTCAGTCAATTCTCACAAGCACTATTAAATTTTTCCGGCTGAAACTGAAGTCTCCCGAAAAGCTTTCGGGATCCTCACTAAGCACGTGAGAATGATCGGAGTTAAATTACGTGATCATTTTCGGGCACGAAAAATCGGTGCGTTTAAGAAAAACGCACGAAAACGTATAGGGGAATCTTTGGGGAGACTTTCTGGGTGAGGAAAAAAAGTTTTTCGGGGGCTTTCGAGAAACACCTCTTCAAGCTTCCTCGCAGCCGTATCTCTTGCATTTTGAGCAACAAACTAAACTCTTTCATTGCTAACTAGTTAGCAGGAAGAGCTGAATATTTTGACCGTAATGTTGTATTTTTTTCTGTACCCGCCGGCGTTTTGTTAGATGTGCTGAGCGGTACTTTTTTCCAGTACCAGTGCTGCATGTACAAGTACGCTTTACTTTTGTTAGAGATTTTCGTTTGACGACTTTTGCAAGATTTTAACTTCATGACGATTTGTGACAGCCGAAAACAGCGATTTAAGTTATAATTTAGCCGTTTACCTATGCACTCGTAGTGTGGTATTTGTTCAAGCTCTGTAACCTTTAGTCTTACTTTGGTCCATTGCGGTATTTTCTCACTCTCTGTAATCGTCTGCGGTTGATTTGTTGCCCAGGTAACAAAGTGAAAACAATCCAAAACATAAGATATTGAGCATTGATAACGGCTTAATTATATCATAAAGATTCTAAGTGCACTGTCGCCTCCGTTTTAACGGAACTTTGAACGACTGTATAAAGTAATAAAATGAATCTGGGAAAACAATGCCAAAGAAGCTTCCATCGTTATTGAAGTCCAATTATCTCTGTTAGGCAAGGTGGAGGGCTTTACATATTTACTCGGAAAGGAATGAACTTTTCAAAATAATGATACCGATTCAATTGACCAGGATCTTTTTCTTAGCAAGCTGCCGATAATGCATTTTTTCTTTTGCTTTTTTCCCCTTATCATAACAGTTGAAATGGAATTTAAGCATGTACTCTGTCTCGCATAATCTATAATAATTATAACATAAAGATAATGCATCAGTCAATTCCACCTGCGCCCAGCCGCCCCCGGGCAACTGCGGGGCATTTGCCCGCCTTGTCAGTCCCAGGGGTGGGGCATTTGCAAATGTTGCACTGCCCGGG
>CALNXI010003013.1:0-35135 GCA_942486025.1 Porites evermanni
ACAGTTTATTTTTAAGTATGATTCAACAGTACTGATGCAAAGCCGTATTATGATTATACTCCTTTGTTTTGTCTTCATTTCAACGTCTCCGAATAAGTTTAATCAGTTTCTGTGCTTATAACGGACTAATCGCTAGATGTGGAAAACCAATAATCACATATTTTCTTGTGAAAAGACCACATTGCACGACAGGTTTTTTTGTTTCCTGATTTCCTTTAGTCCGCCTCCGAACGTTATTAAATATACCTGCAAATATACTAAACTATAAGAAGAAATAGAACGTTTAAGTCAGGTCTTTGAGAAAATTTACGTTTCTTACCCCCTATTGATTTTATCGTATCCGGAATTGCATCTTTTTTAAGTGTTAATGAGGCCCTTTATTGGGTAAATATCTTGTTTCAATGCAAAAAAAAGTGAACTCATTATAAGAGAAAAGTAAATTTCAAAGAAAGAGTTCTTTTATAAATTACTGAATCGTATGATTACGTCTCGACAGTTCAGACTACAGGCAAAGTGACACGCACGAATTTTGTATCAGAGACTAGATCTGTTATATTATAATTAAACAGCTGGGAGAGAGAAACAATTTCCCGTGAACAGTGTTAAGTTTATTGCCTAGTACGTCAAGCAGTATAGACTTATGCTGGGGTATATTGCATCATCTTCTTATGATATCCCTTTTCATTTGGCAGACATTTTCCTCGATAGTTAACGATCAATATTGAGTTGGGAAAAATACACGACTACGATCTGGATTAAAAGCGGTAAGTTTATATAAAGCAGATATCAAGCACTTAAAATTTTGCACGACTTCAAATTTGTGTAGTCACAAAAATACAGTATTTTAAAAGTTATAAGCATTTAATGGAAAGGTTGAACTTGTCGATCGTTTGCTTTAAAGTTTCGGCAGCAATACCGGACCACACAAACCTTGAAATTGGTATCAGTTTTTCCTAATAATTCCTCCGTAATATCTACGTTGTTTGTATAATTCCCTGGTTGAGTCTTCATCGCGCCCGAATTGAGAAAAAATCATTAAACTTCATAATCAGTATTATGACTTATATGCATCAGCAACATTTAAAGTGTTTTCTCTCTGATACTGACCATTGGCTGAAAACGAAACAAATGACTCACAGACGTACTAATATGTTGTTCTGAATGACGGTATTGTCTTGTTTTCGCTGAAATGATAAAACTTTCTTTATCTGTGCAAGCAGGAACCACACTTAACCACCACCTTCTTAACGCCGATGTCTACAGTGAGTGAAAAGTTTATAACTTTCTGACACCCGTCTCATCTCAGTAACAGGTCTGTAACTCTTGAAGTATGTTTAACAAGTTTTATAGGTTTTCTTTACCCAGAGAGATATATACAAACCAGTTGTTTAAGTGGTATCACTTGTCAGAGCTTTCGCACAGAGGCGATAAAAATGCAGAGCAGTGAGGGTAGAATCTGCGCGCATTATCTGGCCATTATAAAAACGAAGTTGCGCGAGTTATTCGGTCGCTCCAATTTCTATTTTTTAACTCGGCAAATATCTTCTTAGAATCGTCTTCTAACTATCATATCACGTACGATGTTTTCCAATGTTTTGCTGTCGTCATAAGCGCCGCTTACAATGTATATTTTGGTACGTTACTCGTAAGCCTGTCAAACCGGTGTAGCACTAAAATAAATCGCTCGCATATGTGCATGTTTTCCTGCCTGATACAGTGTAGTCACACGAGCCAAAGAACCTACCCCATTTACTCGGAAAAGTGATGATTACCTCTCTGCTACGAAAATGCAACTTTCGGAGGCCAAATGACGATGTTATCAGCCAAAACGCTTTTTCAATTCCTTCTTTTGGACGAATATTAGGCCTTTTAACATTTTGAGGGCAATTTTCACGCTTGTAAGTAGTTTCAGAAAATACCGAAGGGAAAAGATGAAAACGACGCTTAATCAATATCTGCCAAAAAATTTCAAGTGGGTTTGAAAGACTTTTCTGCTGTTGACCTATGGATAACGTTTTTTTTTTCAGTTCCACCCAAAAAAGGACGGGTCGACAGGCAAGTGTACTTGAGTTCAAGTGCTTTTGAAATGCAGTTTAGATTTAGCTTTTTGTATATAAGGGTTCGACTAAGAAATACAGTTTACATGATTTCACACCGTTAATAATTCAGTCTCTCACCAGTATTCCCAAATGGTGAATTTCACGGACTTCAGTTATTAAACTACAACAGTGGGTGGCAAATGGCAAATTCGAGAACACGAGACGAACAGCACTAACTAGCGAATGCTCCGTGCGGGGAGTCTTTCCAGAAAAAATAAATTATTCTAACTAAATAAGGAGTTCAATACCTTATCTGTGTTTTTCTACATGAAATCTCATAGCAGCTGTGCACCTGTAAATTTCTTCCCAATTTAATAAACGTAATGAAAAAAAAACTCATTTTGGCGACAGACTTCGAGGTTTGCAATTTTCCTGAACATCTATAAAAGGGCAGTTGTCCCAATTTAACAAAAGGTGAGTGGTGCCAATTTAATAAAAGCAGCGCAGCAAGATGGAGAAAGTTATCTTATGCATAGTACTATTTGACCCGAGGTAAGGTTTAGAGTGGTCTTACGCTGACGACGAAATGTCGGACTCACTGGCAATCAAAATAGAAATGTGGTCAGCTGACACCGACGGGTAAGGGAATCAAAGCAGAACCGCTAGAACAAAAGTAAGAAACGTTAGAACAAAGGTTAGAAAGAGGGAAAAGTTAGAAACGCTAGAACAAAGGTTAGAAAGAAAGCAAGGTTAGGAACGGTATAACAAAAATAAAAAACGCTAGAGCAAAAGTTAGGAAGAAAAAATTTAGAAACGCTAAAACAAAGTTACGAATGCTAGAACAAAGGTTAGAAAGAAAGAAAAGTTAGAAACGCTAGAGAAAAAGTTAGAAGCTCTTAAACCAGTTTGGAAATATAAAAGTGAGCAATTTTTTCCAGATAAAATTCTAACAGATACCTCTTTCGTCTCAGTCCACTGGAAAATAAACATCTGGAAGGTATGGAAAAAAAGAAAAAAAATAGATTAAAAGAGCACCACATTCAGTTTCCCCAAAGATTAAATCAAGACGAAAGCGGACAGTATTGGAAATCATTAAACTCAATTATCAGCACTGTTAATAGTAGATATGATGAGCATTCCACTTACAAATTACCAAACCATAGCACGTAGCATTACGATCTTTTTCTGGCAGACCGACAGACGCCAAAAATGGGGGAACTTCTTTAACACTTCTGTTAATGTTTCTACATAATCATTCCATAGTTTTAATGAACAGTTCTGGCAATAACAGTCCTCTTTAGAAATTCTACACGAGTCGGAAAATTCTGCACGAAGAAATCAGGTGACTTTCGAATTTTCATATTTCAGATGAGAGAATGTCTTTTTGTACGCCTTAATCTCATTAACCTACCGTTAACAGTTTTGAAGAGGAAACGAATTTACAGTTTTGGCGTTAAAAAAGAAATGTTTATCTGTAAAAAGTAATTTCATCAATGGCACATAATGTAACAACAAACCAAAACAAACAGAGAACTTAGCAATAATTACTTTTCAACGCAAAAAATTATCTGAAACTTTTGTGTAACGTTTTTTCTGTTCTATTGCTCTTGCACAGTTTATTTTAAGACTTCTCCCTAGTGAATCTGTCGGTTAAAACGCCTTGTCCTTGTTATAATACAGAAAGAGTCGATAAAGTTAAGCGATACTAATTGTAAAATCAATCGGCAAAGATGCATTACAAAACGATCTATTTCAAAGTCCTACATCTCAGTAAGAGAGTATTTTTTTTTATCTACAAATGATGATTTTCACATGATTTAATGATAACATAAGGATACGCGGGTACTTTCCGGGGAATCACGCACTGACGCGGCCATATATTATTCTACAAAATATCCCGAGTACTGAAGGCGAGATTTTTGGTGCAACGAGTGCAGTAATCACCCAGTTTCTGAATGGTCCTATATAGGAACAGAGTATTTTTACTAGAAAAGGAAACTTTGATTCTACATATCCCCTTTTTTTGTTGTGGTTGCTTAAACAGTTTATTTTTAAGTATGATTCAACAGTACTGATGCAAAGCCGTATTATGATTATACTCCTTTGTTTTGTCTTCATTTCAACGTCTCCGAATAAGTTTAATCAGTTTCTGTGCTTATAACGGACTAATCACTAGATGTGGAAAACCAATAATCACATATTTGCTTGTGAAAAGACCACATTGCACGACAGGTTTTTTTGTTTCCTGATTTCCTTTAGTCCGTCTCCGAACGTTATTAAATATACCTGCAAATATACTAAACTATAAGAACAAATAGAACGTTTAAGTCAGGTCTTTGAGAAAATTTACGTTTCTTACCCCATATTGATTTTATCGTATCCGGAATTGTATCTTTTTAAAGTGTTAATGAGGCCCTTTATTGGGTAAATATCAATGCAAAAAAAGTGAACTCATTATAAGAGAAAAGTAAATTTCAAAGAAAGAGTTCTTTTATAAATTACTGAATCGTATGATTACGTCTCGACAGTTCAGACTACAGGCAAAGTGACATGCACGAATTTTGTATCAGAGACTAGATCTCATATATTATAATTAAACAGCTGGGAAAGAGAAACAATTTCCCGTGAACAGTGTTAAGTTTATTGCCTAGTACGTCAAGCAGTATAGACTTATGCTGGGGTATATTGCATCATCTTTTCATTTGGCAGACATGTTCCTCGATAGTTAATGATCAATATTGAGTTGGGAAAAATACACGACTACGTTCTGGATTAAAAGCGGTAAGTTTATATAAAGCAGATATCAAGCACTTAAAATTTTGCACGACTTCAAATTTGTGTAGTCACAAAAAAACAGTATTTTAAAAATTGTAAGCATTTAATGGAAAGATTGAACTTGTCGATCGTTTGCTTTAAAGTTTCGGCAACAAACCCGGACCACACAAACCTTGAAATTGGTATCAGTTTTTCCTAATAATTCCTCCGTAATATCTACGTTGTTTGTATAATTCCCTGGTTGAGTCTTCATCGCGCCCGAATTGAGAAAAAGACATTAAACTTGATAATCAGTATTATGACTTACATGCATCGGCAACATTTAAAGTGTTTTCTCTCTGATACTGACCATTGGCTGAAAACGAAACAAATGACTCGCAGACGTACTAATATGTTGTTCTGAATGCCGGTATTGTCTTGTTTTCGCTGAAATGATAAAACTTTCTTTATCTGTGTAAGCAGGAACCACACTTGACCACCACCTTCTTAACGCCGATGTCTACAGTGAGTGAAAAGTTTATAACTTTCTGACACCCGTCTCATCTCAGTAACAGGTCTGTAACTCTTGAAGTATGTTTAACAAGTTTTATAGGTTTTTTTTACCCAGAGAGATATATACAAACCAGTTGTTTAAGTGGTATCACTTGTCAGAGCTTTCGCACAGAGGCGATAAAAATGCAAAGCAGTGAGGGTAGAATCTGCGCGCATTATCTGGCCATTATAAAAACGAAGTTGCGCGAGTTATTCGGTCGCTCCAATTTCTATTTTTTAACTCGGCAAATATCTTCTTAGAATCGTCCTCTAACCAGTACAATGCATATTTTGGTACGTTACTCATAAGCCTGTAAAACCGGTGTAGCACTAAAATAAATCGCTCGCTTATTTGCATGTTTTCCTGCCTAATACAGTGTAGTCACACGAGCCAAAGAACTTACCCCATTTACTCGGAAAAGTGATGATTACCTCTCTGCTACGAAAATGCAACTTTCGGAGGGCAAATGACGATGTTCAAGGCAAAGCGCTTTTTCAATCCCTTCTTTTGGCCGAATATTAGGCCCTTTTAAGATTCTGAGGACAATTTTCACGCTTGTAAGTATATTCAGAAATTACCGAAGGGAAAAGATGAAAACGACGCTGAATCAATATCTGCCAAAAAATTTCAAGTGGGTTTGAAAGACTTTTCCGCTGTTGACCTATGGATAACGTTTTTTTTTTCAGTTCCACCCAAAAAAGGACGGGTCGACAGGCAAGTGTACTTGAGTTCAAGTGCTTTTGAAATGCAGTTTAGATTTAGCTTTTTGTATATAAGGGTTCGTACTGCTAACTACTTCCTTCGTGGGAGAATGGTATTATATTGTGTCGTTTAAAACATAAAAAGAACTTTGAGTTATTTTAGGCTGGGTAGGCACGATTTCTTGTAAGTTCTCACAAGTTGAAATCAGCGACTTTCTTCTGCTATAAATATTTTACGTTTAGCTTGAGGTTAAATATCTATGCGCAGTTTCATACAGAGCCCAGTGATTTTTTCAGGTCTGGTGACTCGGACTAAACTCTTAGTTAAGAAAGCTGAAACGATTAACGGCCCAGTGGGTAATGGTGTGTTTGCGAAGAAGTGCTGGTTATTTTTCCGACCACACAACCAAAAGCAATAATAAATTTACCTTAAATTTATTATTGTAGATACTTGAGCAGTCTTTGTAACTGAACAAAGAAACATCATTCGTCGGTGAGATTAAGTTGTAGAATGCTGTTTTGTAAGACAAACTTAGATTCTCGCGCGTTGCACGGAAGAATGACTCACACTACGTTAATCAGCGCGCCGTGTCGATTGGTTAAGTACAGTTTCGAGTAAGGCTAGCCTTTCTTGAGGGCGACCTTACGTCGGCTCTCTTCAGTTTTTCGTTTTTTGGAGTCGCGGTTTATGGTGCCCGGTAACTTGATTCCGAAAGGGATCCGTTTGGTTTAATTTTAAGGAAACACGTGGCAGTATTCCAGAGAAGGAACACTTTTTACTTAATACTGTAGTTTTCAATGGAAAATTCGAATCACCTAACAAATCAGTAGTTTTTTATTTACAACAACTTATTACAAGCACCAAAAACACTGAAATAGGCCATGAACATGAAGACTATCTCGACTGACATTCTATTTTCTAGTCCACCAACAGAGAAACTGAAATACAGAAAATAAAGAAAAATATTGCTGTTTGTGAGAAAAAAAAATCCTGATTCGGGTCTTTGGTAGCGTCTAATGCTTTATCATTGTAGTTTGAAGCACACAACTGTACGTGTAAGATGCAAAGTTAAAAACAAATTCAGTTCACGATATACGATTTACTTGTGTACAGGATCAGTCAGGGACTGGACATTTTGATGACGTCATATGGCAAATTAAGTCTCTTTTGATCATTAACATATATGATATTTGTCAAGTCCGCATATAAATTTTCATTCAAAATTCTTCTTTCCCTATTCAACTTTCATTACTACGAAAGCGAGCAGGAAAGCTTAAAAAATATTCCATCGTGGCATTACGGATCAGTCGATTATGGCGACAAATATCAAAAGAAATTCATCGGAAGGAAACGAAACCGAACATTTCATTTACGTAAAAACAAAGACATGTAATGGTTAAGTTAAATGGATTCTATAGTGACGACAACATGAGCATTGAAAATACAAAATGCGTTAACAAAAATGTCAAATCCGGCGAATTTCAGTCTAAATAGGAGACTGAATAGACTACCATACGACATTGATATTGCGCGTTCAATGGCACAGCTAATTATTGCTATGCTGTATTACGCTGGAAATATACGCTGACAGCTTTAGTGATAACAAAGAAGGCTAATGAAATAATGGTTAAGGTTTTTCGGAAATTAAGCCCATCAACCTTGTATAACCGAAACGATCATAACGCTGTGAATTCGCGTGAGTCATAACGTGCGAATCACGCCTAGTTTTACAGCTGTGAACATATGCATAAAAGCAACGCTTTTCCCTTACATCACTTATCGCGTCTTAAAGCATCGAAGAAATATCAGTACGTCCCACCACAGTCGTAAACGTGAGAAAGTTTTATTTTCATTCTTGTCCACTCAAATAGCACAATTTTACACTTTTTTGTCATTAAACTTCTTCCATACTGTAACACCGATACTAGAGGAGGGCGAGGCAGTTGTAAAGCACAAAAAACTGCACAGTTAATTTATGTTTTATTTAGTTAGTGAGAACACCGGCCACCCACCTGCATCAAGGAAATTTTTCTTTTAATAATAGCGCTTTTTACGTTGTGTATATTCTGCAGAGGGTAAAACATTAATGAGTGTGTGAAAAATTCCTTCTGAGTTGCATCAAAGCCGATAGGGCAAACTGTGACATTCAGTTATCACCAGTCAGAGATCAAAATTAAAATTCAGTCTTAGATAAATTTGAACGTAATCAAAAATCGAAACTGACGAAGTTAAATTACATCTATTTCATAAAGGACTAATAATAACAAATCGTTCCACAGATCTAAATTGAAAATAGGTTCCGGCAAATTTCAAGAAAAGTGCCTTGTACCATTTTAAGCTTTTACTGCATCTCACAAATTTTTTTTTTGAACGTGAGCTCAGTTCTAGTCACTAATCAGTTACACTAAAATGATATATGTTCTTAGTAATAAATCATTTTGTACTTCTTCCGACCTGCGGCGAGTCTCATCTTTTTAATAACTTTAAGGAAACAAAATAATTTGCTCACTTAGCTCTATCTTATATTTCTGAAGAATCGGCTTTTTTCAATTGTTAATCAGTTTCCAAAGAATTCCAACTGTTATGAACAGCTATAAGAATTACTCCACGGAAAAAAAAAGAGTAGTTTTACAGGGTGTCAAAGAAGATTTGATCCAATTCAAGACTAACTCTACGGTACCAAAACTGAAGGTAATTTTTATAAAATATCCAGGTAAAATTTCTCTCGTCCATAAGTATTCTCTGCCATGTCACTAACTTTTAAGTCTACGATGAGAAAGTACTATATAAAGACGCCGATCCCCTCAAAATGAGGTAATTTTTTCTTATGACTTTCCCAAGAAACTTCGTTGTATATTCATTAAAAAAACATAGACACTTAAGCATTACAAAGTTTTAAAAAATTGAAAGGAAAACAATCTGCGCCAAAGAAAAGTATGCCTCAAGATTTTTCATCGGAATTGGGCATAGGACGTGTAGTGGATTTTAACTGGTTGGAACTAAACTTTGAACAGAGACAATGAAAGGGATTGTGATTTTGAAATATTCTGACAAGAACACTTACAGTAACACTTCAAGATGTCAAGCTTATTTTAACAGTCACTTGCACGCCTGCTTCAATAAAAGAAACTGAAAAATTCACAGTTAAGCTGCGCGCAACATGCTTTTCACGTCAGTAGAGGTCTAACCTCGCTCAGGTTCATGTAGTTAGAACGCATTAATACTTGGCATTTCTTAGTAACTGATGCCTCTAATTTTGAAGCTGTTTCAAAAAGTAATGTTTGCGAGAGGATTTATTTGACGAGCGTAATTGTCTGTCTCAGTGAGGCGTTTGAGAGAAGAAACTGAAAGATGTGAATTAAAGCATACAGTTACGGGCTTCAGCCATATAAATTTTAACAGCATGAAGTGAGTCTGCATTATGGTTATTTGCAAATATTAATTACAAATTGAAAAAGACTGGCTTCTCTTCCGTCGAAATTGCCAAAAGATTATCGTGTATTTCTGTAAATTTATTTTGTAATTTAAATCCCCTCGGTTTCGATAGAGTGGTTCTTTAATAATTTTCATTTTTTTCTGACGACTGGGTTTGAAGTGGTTTAAAATATTTCAACGGCAAATATAAAGATATCATTGGTTTGGGTCCAGTGAGTATATAATAGTGTGAGTGTAGAAGAGATATTTAACGGTGTTTTCCTTCTATATCATTATCAGTACCTATAACAAGAGAAAATATGAAAAGAAACGCAATGTTTAGTTTGTTATCCGAGTTTTCGGATCTTTTTCGGGTACACTCGTCCGCCATGGTGAAATTGCCGGACCCTTTCTCCGTTCCTTCTGCTTAAATCGACGATAATGTCATTGCCCCCAAAACAAAAAGCCGCTCCCGAATGTTTTACGTGACATGTTTCTAAATTCAATCTTTCAGTCTAGTTAGTCGATAATTTTTATAAGATGAGTGGAGCCTTCCCAACAGAAATTCGATTCCATTAAGTGCTCCAATGCTACTTAACATATTGTTTCCAAATAAGTGACCTTAAAAAAGTAACGATAAATAATTCAAGTAAGTTTAGTGTTGTGTCTAGGTTTAGCAATCTTGCTAAAACGTTTTTCATAAGACGTCACGACGGCCATATTGGTGTTCCAAAATAATGAATAAAACGGCGGTCATTTTGGTATTCTAAACCAATCCTGTGGGAGTTGAACTTTTTTCTTATGAAAACGAATTCTCTTGTTCCATTAAATTTAACTTGATGCTGGCCACGTGAGTAAAAACGCTCTATAAGGCGGTTGTACTACCTCGTTTCTACGGTGTCAGAACACTTCTATCGCAAGTCGCTGATTATGTCAAGCTGGACCTTCTTTACGGTCGTGTTCTGCGGTTTATTTTAAGAACTGGAATTCTGACGATGCCTCTTTACTAAAATTCCAGAGTATCTCAAAATTAAATTCAGCGAAGGACAAACACCCAAGTTAAGGAAACGTTTCGGCGAGAATTGCTAAGCATTGAGAACAGGATTTTAAAATAATATTTGCTTTTCATGGATGTGAAACCTGCAAACCTGAAAATAGTTGACCTTCATAGTTGGTTCATGGACGGTTACACTAATTTATAACTCTTAATCAAAGCAGCTCCAAGAGAACGCCAAATACGGTAACACTTTGTATGAATTTTCTCTTTAAAAGGTTCAGAAGTCCAACACCGAAGAGGCAATTTCGGAGGGACAATTTCGATTATGGGCGTACAGCAAAATGGGCATTCAAATAAAAATTTGAAAAAGGTATTCTTTGTGAAAGAAAAAAAAAAACATTTTAATGCTAACTTTCCTAAAAAAAAAATCAGTGGTAACTTTCATAATTGCCGAAAACAAAGGTTTGGATAAAACTTTATACCAAAGAAGATGTTAATGTTGACTGAACGTCAGTGTTAAGTCACAAGAGAATTCAATACGGCGAAAGTTTGTAAATACCCAGTACAAACAATCATTAAAAAAGCTGGGATATACAAATCATGTTGTTTAATTAAACAAAGAGTTCCGCACCAGTGCAGGGAGTTTATAGTCTGCGCGTGTTAAAATTAGGATTAGGTTTTGGTTAAGTCCTCTTTCATATTGAAAATTAGAGTCGATATTCTCCTGGCACGTTAGTAACTTATGTGCGAAGTTGGCCCCTTCGGGAGAGTTAATGCCAGCATGGGCTTATCTCAACTGGGAAGTACTTGTCAAACGCCCAAATCTTTCGTTCCACAATGAGCTCAACAAGATGTCGGACTGTGTAGCCAACAGAAAAAAAACACAAGAAACAGGTATAAATTGCCTTGTTTATTCTGAGATATAGGATTCCTTTCTTTATTCTCGAAATCTTGTTCCATTTTTTTGCTGGCAGATAGTTGTTGAATGAACTCCTGTACCTTTTAACTGTCTTGGCAAATGTTTGGTAGCCGAGAGGGAAGCTTATCCGCATAACACAATAACTTCAGTATTTACTTTACCATTATCAGCAAACACTTCGAATGCAATTTTAAAATCTTCACATGATATATTCGTTCGAAATACTTCGCTATAGGAAACATAGATACGATAAAATTCCCAATAAGAATACCTTATCTTACTTTCATGGTGTATTACTTGCTGTCTATCCCCTCACTTTCCCTCCTCAAGGCGATTTTGGCGCACCTTAAATCGAAAAGAAAGGGCACACACAGCAAATATTACACCATGCAAGCTTGGGCTGCCTGTGGTTTAACAAGCCACCTGGTGAGCGCTGGGTGCCAAAAATAAAAACAGACCAGAGTACAGGCGGAACCCTTTAGATGTTTAAAAACAAATGCAAATCACAGGCTGAAATCGCAGGTTCAAACATTTCTTAAGCAAAACCTGGTTGAAGGCATCCAGATCAAGTTCCTCAAATCATGTTAAAGAGCCTTTTATGTGGTTGTAAGCTATTTCAGTAGTGGAAACAAAGGCTGGGCTGGCGCTGTAGCCTCTGTGTTCTGGTGAGTACTGGGTACCAGATATAAAACAGTCCAGAGTACAGGCAGAAACCTTCAGGCCTAGTTGTTCAAAAGGTAAATAGCGCTATCCGATGGATAAATCTCTACCAGTGTATAACGCAATTGGTTTCCTTAATACTTATCCGCTGAATAGTGATTTATCCGGTGGACAGCGCTATCCAACGTTTGAACAACCGAGGCCAGGGTCCAGTTGTTCGAACTCCGGTTAGCGTTGACCCGGGGTTAAATTTAAACCCGGTTTTCTTTTTCTTTTTATCAAAAGCATTCTCTCGGATAATTTTCTCTATTCTTTTTAAAATATCCAATCATCAAATTGAAGGCAAAGAAAATTAAACTGAATTTGATTTTTAAGCTCTCATATCTGAGTTTAAATTTCACACTAACCCTAGGTTATCTTACTTCGCCCGTTTTCAAACATCAGAGCCGGGTAATCCGACGCAATGTACTCGCGCCTGCGCGTGTGGAAATGTGGGCTTGTCTCATCAACGTAGGGAGAAATTAAACTTATAACCTACACGCGCGCGTAGCCCCTCACAGAAAAGCCCTAGGGTTTTCCACGTTAAAGAAAAATTTAAAATGCAAACCGTTAATAGGGTACTGGTGACATTCTGGCACTCTAACTGAGAAATCTTAATTTTTTAACATTTTCTATATAATACTGAAAGAAAATTGAAATATACAGGTTACATAATTCTCACCTGCTTTATAGTTTTAACAGCTGATCAACTTGTTTGGTTTATTTTTTCAACCTGTCATTGAAATTTACATCTCCCGGACTGAGTTCGTCTTCATATTGTTCGGAGCAAAAACGAGGCAGATTGAAGGAAATGGTTGTAAGTTGTAGACTTCTAAGGCTTTGTTCAAAACCTGTGTGATTCACTGCTGTTGATAGTTGGAGTCTGTCAAAGTCATTGTCGTTTTACTTCGACTAACGAGGGTGTTGAATTTGAAAAAGTGTCCATGTTTATAGTTTAAGTCCAGATAAATTACCGGCTGAAATCGCAGGTTCAAACATTTCTTAAGCATAGAAAAAAACCTGGTTGAAGGCATCCAGGTCAAGATTCTCGTCAAAGCATGTTGAAGAAATTTTTAAGTGGATGTTTCGATGACTCGCGGAAGTTTCAAACTTTTAATAGTAAACAAATGGAGGGAGCTGCGTGACACAAGTAATATATACACTGAGTCTCAATGAACATTGAAGATAAGGGCATAACCAAAGAATATACTAGGTAAATCCCCTCATTGCCAAGCTGGAGTGTCCTCGCGTGGGTACCAACCATTCTTCATCCATTTTTTATCATAATTTATTTAGAGAGTGACTCTAAGAGAGAACAGATCAAAGCGCAAGGGCTTTGAAAAATGGAATAGCTGTTGTGAATACAAAACATAGCATATATGTCCTAATAAACGGCCGGGACGTCTATTTAATTTAAGGGGTCCAAGCAGGGACTTTTAGTAGATAGAAGGCGTTTGAAAGAGAGAGGCGTTTATTTCCATAACCGTATCAAGCTCGATTAAACTAATATGCTTTCGGCGAAAATATCAAGCGAGTTTAAAAACTGCGGGATATCCACTCTGACCATCAATTGATACGTCTAGGCACACACACTTGAATAGTAAATTCCCTTGGGGCTTTTTAGTCACTATTTACACTATTTACAAGATAAAAACTAAAGAATAAAGGAAATATATTACATTGAAATTATTGTTTAGAAATTAAATAGTTCTTCATTAAGTTTTTAAAACGTTTTAACGAGGAGCAGGCTCTTAAATTGTCATAAGTTGTTTCAGATGTTCTATATCCAGGGACCGCGGAGCAAGGTGAAAAGTGGGAGGGCTGACAAATTGAAAATACTTTTTCAATAAACGACCAACATACACGGTCAGTTCAGATTCAATGCAAGAAAAGACGCGATTACAATTTTAGTATAGAAAATACTACACTGAAGTGATCTCAAAAATTTCTAACTATGGCCGTTTAGTGTTCACCGTTCAAGTAATGTAATTCTTCTTGCCATCGAATATTTCATTGATTCGAAAGGAGAAAGACAAAATATAAAACTTTTATCAACTCAAAACAACTACTCAGCTTCGTTTGGCCTGAAAAAGCTAGTAATTTTCTTTATTTCGTCTGATAAATCTGACCAAAAAAAAACTCTGCCGGAGCTGGAAGTACAAAACACGCTGCCGAACGAAGCGAAGGGGTGGCCAAGGCATGGCGTTTGATCAAGGGGCAAGTCGGCCCCAGGGCACAATTACCGCGAAAAGCACAGGAGCCCCACAAAATGCCTGGCGTTTGAAATTAAAGAAAATACAGAGAATATAGCGGAATATAGACGGAAAAAAACTTGTACTATTATTATTTTTCTTTTTAGCGCTAGAAGTGGGGGCGGGGGCGCAAAAAAGTGGTGGGGCCGCGGCCCTACCAGCCCCTCCCCCTCCGCGGTCCCTGATATCGCTCTTTCAAATCCCAACATCGATGTCAGAATCCTCGCTCACAGTTATTGTGTTGCTATCGTTAGTAGAGAAATGACGAGTCACGTTTACCACAAACGGCAAACGTCAGACTCAAGTTGAGAATTTCTCAGCTCAGAAAATAAGCAGATAAAACAGTCCCGAACGATTCCTATGGCTAAAAGTGGCATAAAACTACTTATTTTTGTGCAAAAGCGATAACGAGTAAACGAAAAATAAGGGGAAACCTTGGTCACGTGGTACAAATTCACGTCTTCCGTTTGGCTTAAACGTGAATCTTAATCTCTCTAGTATTTGCTTACTTTGAACTTGACGCTTAGAAAGATGAAATACGCAAGAATTCCATCTAGTTGTTAATCAAGCAAGAAACTGAATGAATTGATTGATTTTGCTCCTTTATGCTAATTCCTAGTATTTTGGAGTAATTCAGGAAGTCTTTTAGACAGGGGACCTTTATTAGAGAGGGACGTTTAATAAAATTTCAGTTAACAACGTAGAGGGGGCGTTTATTAGATAAGAGGCGTTTATGTGGAAGTGGGTGTTTATTAGGTCATTTAAGGTAACGTAGAAAACAAGCCAAAGTTAAAGTTGATTCTTTGCTATTCTCATTGTTCGCATGCACAGCACGCTTCTTCAACCATTATTTCCCTCATGATTGGTTCTAATAATCATTGTTTTGCCTTTTAGGTGCATCAATAAAGAAACAAAATGTTCATCGGTTTCGCCATCTTTTTCTCGATACTGATATTTATCAACCTGGTTGGCAATACACTGGTGATATTAGCTGTTGTCCTAAACAAGCCCATGAGATCTCCAATCAACTTCCTCCTCATCAACTTAGCAACCGCTGACGTGATCGTTGCACTTTTCATTGGCATCCCTTTCGTCATAGGTCCTACCTACACCCACCCCGAGGGTAAACCAGGGGAAATTCTTTGTAAGCTTTTCAGTGGTGGAAACATAGGCTGGGCTGGCGCTTTAGCCTCTGTGTTCTCCCTTGTAGCTATTGCTATTGAGCGTTACTGTGCTGTTTTATATCCACACAGCCAGAGGGGAAAACTCACAAAACCCAAGATTATCATCTTGGTGATCACGTGTTGGTCGCTGTCATTTCTTTGGGCAATTCCCGGCTTTATGGCTGTCACTTACATCAAAGAGTTCAAAAGCTGCGGGCACAGCTGGTCCAAGCCCATCTACGGGCACTTCTATACTGTTGGGTGGTCTGTGGTAGCTGGTGTGATCCCTATTGGCATCATGGGAATCTTGTACTCAAGAATGGTGTATCATCTTTGGATCAAAAAAGATAACATTCGCGAGAATACCCAGAAGGCTTTGAAGCGCCACCGGAAGCGGGTGACCAAGATGGTTGTTTTCGTGACGGTCGTTTACGTATTGTGTTGGGTTCCCGAGCTGCTAATTTACTTTCTTGGTTTCACTGGTACCATTACACTAGTTGGAATACATCACACAGTGGCCTCTGCCCTGATTGTGTTTAATTCTAGCGTGAATCCAGTTATTTACAGTCTCCAAAGCAGTCAGTTTCGAAAACATTTGTCCGAATTGATCTGCTGCAAACGGAATAGGATATCACCGATGAACCACACTACCACGGCAACGTCCAGTACAACCACGAGAAAACAAGAATTAGAGGAAGCGAGTCAGATTCAGAGACAAAAATCACAGGATATGGAAACTGCAACTTAATACACATCCTGAGAACACGAGACCCCCAAAAAAGCGCGCGCTAAAAACCACCAGGGGTAGGCGTTGATCGGTAACAAAGTGGAGATACTTACCTCTGTATTAGAGGTGTTGAAGGAGGCGCAAAGTTGGTTTTGTTTTTGAATACCAAAAGGGTCGATAAAATGAAAATCAAATTTTATACGTGGTCGAACTGTGATATCATCCAACTAAAAAACGTCCGTGTTTCTAAATACTTCGGTTGGATAAACGTTTCAACACTGTTTTGTGCTTACTGCTACAACACCAAGTAAAAAAAAAATATAAAAATAAGGATAAAAATAATAATAATAATAATTCCTTTACTTAACCTTGGCGGTATTTATTCAGTATTATTGCCAGCAAAAACCCAAATGGGGACCAGACGTTTTTTTTAGTTTGTGGGACGGTTGGGCAATGTTGAAACATTAAGCCAGGTACAGTCAAAGCTCTCGTAAGTGCCCACCTCAGAAATTTGAAAAAGAGGTCATAACTAGAGCTGGTCACTTATGAGAATGAGCTCTCTTAAGTGAAGCATGTTAAAACGATAGAGGGTGGTCGCTTATGAGAACATCACAGACTCATTAATAACTAAATATAACCAAAAGAAATCAATGTTTAAAATAAGGAGTGTCTTTACATTGGATATAGACATGGCTAAACTTAACGTCCTCCAGTGTACATGTACAAGATCTGTATTAGTGAACCATTAACCAACCAGGGTGCAGTTTTATTAAGGAATTGATTTATATGAATAAGACTCTGAGTGGTCGCTTAAGATAGCTTAAAAACAAAGGAAAAGTCCAGAACTTGGGTTATCCAAAAGTGGTCGCGGTCACTTACGGAAGCGGTCGCTTGCGAGANCAGTACAACCACGAGAAAACAAGAATTAGAGGAAGCGAGTCAGATTCAGAGACAAAAATCACAGGATATGGAAACTGCAACTTAATACACATCCTGAGAACACGAGACCCCCAAAAAAGCGCGCGCTAAAAACCACCAGGGGTAGGCGTTGATCGGTAACAAAGTGGAGATACTTACCTCTGTATTAGAGGTGTTGAAGGAGGCGCAAAGTTGGTTTTGTTTTTGAATACCAAAAGGGTCGATAAAATGAAAATCAAATTTTATACGTGGTCGAACTGTGATATCATCCAACTAAAAAACGTCCGTGTTTCTAAATATTTCGGTTGGATAAACGTTTCAACACTGTTTTGTGCTTACTGCTACAACACCAAGTAAAAAAAATAAATAAAAATAAGGATAAAAATAATAATAATAATAATTCCTTTACTTAACCTTGGCGGTATTTATTCAGTATTATTGCCAGCAAAAACCCAAATGGGGACCAGACGTTTTTTTTAGTTTGTGGGACGGTTGGGCAATGTTGAAACATTAAGCCAGGTACAGTCAAAGCTCTCGTAAGTGCCCACCTCAGAAATTTGAAAAAGAGGTCATAACTAGAGCTGGTCACTTATGAGAATGAGCTCTCTTAAGTGAAGCATGTTAAAACGATAGAGGGTGGTCGCTTATGAGAACATCACAGACTCATTAATAACTAAATATAACCAAAAGAAATCAATGTTTAAAATAAGGAGTGTCTTTACATTGGATATAGACATGGCTAAACTTAACGTCCTCCAGTGTACATGTACAAGATCTGTATTAGTGAACCATTAACCAACCAGGGTGCAGTTTTATTAAGGAATTGATTTATATGAATAAGACTCTGAGTGGTCGCTTAAGATAGCTTAAAAACAAAGGAAAAGTCCAGAACTTGGGTTATCCAAAAGTGGTCGCGGTCACTTACGGAAGCGGTCGCTTGCGAGAACATTTCATTACAAGTTTAAGTCACAGTTCAGACAGGGTTTCACAAAGTTGGTCGTAACTAGAGCTGGTCGCTTACAAGAGTGGTCGCAAGGAGAGCTTCAGCTGTATTAATTAAAAGAAATTTAACCAAATATCCAGTGTAACTGCATTCACTGGCTGTCACATTTGTATAGATCATTGGACATAATCTCAACTTATTAAAAATGAATTTATGGTTATTCCTTGGAAATATTTCTACATTAAAAGGATTAAAACCACATTGTGATAAAAATTGACATTTGCTACCTCTATGTTTATTGGTTGTGGTCAGTATACATTGAATGCAAAACTCATGTAAGAATACAAGTTGTAATAGTTTGACAGTAATTCTGATATGATTAATAACATTATTTAGACCTCAATGAGAAAAGGCATAGAAACTGATAAACTGTTTAAAATGTTTAAAATAACAAGTAATAGAATAACTTGCTCTTAGTATTCTATGAATTTATGACTGGAATACACACAAAGTCACAAGAGGCATATTGATGTAAAAAATTATACTTACAACACTAACAGCTTAAACTACATGCAAAGAATAATGCACGAAGTAATATTAGTTATTTTAGCTTTATTACAGATAGTACAGTAATTAATTTTTTCTTACATGGAACCAGTTTAACCTAATAAAATTATTATCTCACCAGACAGCAATAAAAATGTTGTCATCTTCTCACAAAGACCAATGATATAAACAAATAATTGTCCACCTATTTTTCTTTGTTGTCTGAAAAGTCTATTATGGCAGTTTAATAACTACCAGGGTAAGCATAGTTCCTTGAAGGCATTCCTAGCTTATACTGAAGTTTGGAATGCTTCTGTCTTACCTTGAGCAATCCTTGCCTGATTCTCCAAACACATAGTGTGCATTACCAGGATAGAAGTTTGTCTCTAGTCTCATTAGATCAAACTAAGGCCACGCCAATGTCTTAAGTCTCCAAAAGTTGTTTATCAACATATCCTAGGTCAATTTCTCTTTTTGCCACTTAAAATTTGTTCCTTTCTGTATAAAGGGAAGCACTTCTAAAGTGTTCTCTGAAATTTATAAACTAGTCTTGCTTCAAAAGGTTTGTGTGAACATTGATGCCATTACTTCATCATAACACTGCAGCCTCAATTTTACTTATCACTGCCTTTCAGTGGTCCTTTTTCTCTGTTGCAGTTGTCTTAGAAGCTTGCCATAATTCACTTACAAACCTGTAAAGAACAAAATACAGAAATATAGCCATCATATGTACCACTAGACCTTATTTATAATTTAATAAATCTATGAACAACTTAAAATAATTTGCATTTTACAGCAGTACCTTACCATAGTGAGAAAAGAAAATGATAAGATAAATGTCACAAAAAAACAAACACTTTTGCTCTTTTAAGTTCCCTTTAAATGTTCTAATTTATTTCCATACTATGTGTATACTGTCCAGGGATGGTTTTCAATTTCATAAGTGAAGTAGCTTTTCTGGGCACAGACTAGCCCAAAAGAGATGGGCAGGCTCAGGAATTTAAGGTCATAGATGCAAAGTGCCCTCCCTACAATTTTCAGAACCCATGACACAGAAAGTATTGGTGATCACCACCAGAGATTGTTACATCCTTAGCGGTTCTTTTCCATCCCACATGAGTCAGATAAGTGCCGTGACGTGAAATGGGGCCTGCAGTTTGAGTCTGTGGACTAAATCCTATCATATTCACCTTGAAAGGTAATACCCATTTGACATAAGTTTTAAAATGCACCACTTGTTTTCCAGGGTTAACTTTACGAATCTTAGTCTCATATTTTCTCCTGATTGTTTTGAGGGAAGGAGGCAGATGTACACATGAATGAGCAGTTTTCCAAACACGTCATGGTGTACGATTTTTCTTTCTCTTTGGGTGTGTTCCTTTCGGCGAATCCAAAAACAGATTTTTGACTTAGATTTGCCAGATTTCGCGGTCGAAAGGAACGTGAAATCCGAAATTGGATTTGTAACCTTGGTAACCTTTCGCCAACGCGTGCAATATGCATGACAGCCTCTCAAAAAATGACGTGTTTTCTACTGTTTGACAAATTATGAGATTATACCGTGCAGAATTTAGTGGTCGGCAGTTCGAATAGCAACGATGGAACATATAAAACAGACAAAGAAAGAAGCCCATTAAAATTGAAAATTATCTAAAGAATGTCAGCCAGTTTGATCCAGTTCCAAACCTCGGATTTTTTTATGTGACACGATCGAGTGCCTGTTGCGTCTACAAGCGAGTTTGTAGTTAGATAGCAGTTCATTTGTTACTTTTACTTATTTCTGATTTCAAGCAATCTTTAGAGACAAATGGTTAGTATATGGATACTTTAATGTACCAGGGACAATCTTCTAATGTTTTCAGATGTTTTGCGGCAAATTAAATGACAGCAACGAGGAAACTCTAAGGCCTCTATGGGAATACTGCAACTGGAAATACCGCTGGATCATCTGACTAATTTCGGATCCATAGTGAATGGAACAGCATAGATCACTAATCCGTTAATCTGGATTTGGATTCTTCGGATTTCAAATCCAATGAATCCTTTTTCAAAAAGGATTCACCAGATCAAAAATCCGGATTTGGATTTCCCGAAAGGAACACGAAATCCGTTCGTAGATCTAAAATCCGTTTTTGGATTCACCGAAAGGAACACACTCCATAGCTTTTGCAATATTTTCACCTTCAAAACATAAGAGTTATGAATCTTATGAGATCTTAAATTAAATCCATTACGTTGTTTGTACAAATATCAAATAAGTTCATAGACAGCTAATAAAGGAGCTTAGTATATATCCGTTTATAGCTTAACTCACCAATTTATTGAAAGGAGAAGACCGCTACTGATTATTATCAGCATCAGCAGATGAATGTTAAAACCAAACGTAACCAACAGAAGTGTAAGGATGACAAGAAGACAGACGAATGCGATGTTGATTGCTGTAAGAAGTTGGCTGTTGACGCCAGGCTGAAGAATAGACTCTACAATCGCTTCAAACATTGATCCTATGAAATCCCCTGTGCACTACAAACTAGTATGGCCTGCTCGGAGGGAAATATTGGCCAGGCGTTCCACGCGCCCAAACTCCATTTGAGTTAGTACCCAATCCTTTTAACGCGTTAGCTAACGTGCCCTCCCTTATCACGCATCACGCAGGCCACATCTCTTTAACCTGCAGTGCACGCGTATACCGTATTTCCTCGAATAATAGCCGGGGGCGATTATTTCTTTTTTCGCTTGAAAAGGGGCGATTACTCGAGGGAGGCGATTATTTCAAATACTGCTGACTGAAAAATTTTGTTCTATTTATATCCCATTAAATTAAAAAAAATAATCACGTCAAATAAACTGAACATGGGCTTTTTAAGTGCTCCAAATTTTAGTTCATTGATTAATTTTCAGAGCTTGAAGTGTCACTGATCAGTTTTGCTGAATCTCATTGCACTGCAACTTGACAAGGAGGGGATAAAAGGAAGAGAAGATGACGAGAGGGGCGGGGGAGGGGCGGTTATTCGAGGGCGGCGATTATGTTAAGTATTTTTGGCAAAGGGGGGCAATTATTTGAGGGAGGCAATTATTCGAGAGATGGCAATTATGTGAAGAAATACACTATTTCAGGCGAGCTCTAATTATTTCCTGTAGTTGCCACCTTTGATTTTCAAAACAGAGGATGAAGACGAGGCTTGGGGGAAGAAGAAAGTGTAATCAGTTGGATGGATAGAGCTGGGGAGGGGGAAGGGGGAAAGAAAATAAGTATTCTCCCTTGTCCTTTTCCGTGTGCCTCGTGCACCACAACCATGAGCAATTCTAATGGCTCAACCTTACCCCTTAAAACAGTGCCTGTACCACTATTTCATGGCGGAACATCACAGAGACTTATAAACCATCCTTTGACCTCTAATCCTTCTTTGCCTGTCTTGCTTTGAAAATGGCTTGTTTCTCTATACGTTTGAGCAGAAAAGGCTGAGATTCCCAATTTTTATAATAACATTATATATAGCAAACAGACCTTCTTAGCTGGCCTAATAGAGACCATGTGATGTTCTCCAGGGAATTTGCCTTTTGTCTTGCATAAATTATGCAAACACAATTATGCATATGGATGCACACGCATAGGACAACATTTGAAAGAAAAAGGTCTCTGGGGTACCATCAGGGGGTCAGAAATGGCAAAACAAAACATACAAGCTAAAAAGGCCTATATTACTTTGTATGATCACAAGCTGCCCAAGCTCAAGTTATAGAAGTAAAGGATGTAATCAAAGTCTCTCCAAAGGCCCATTCGAGAGACTATGATGTAATCCTAAAAAATCCACTAAAGTGATGAAAACACATTGAAGCACAAAAAAGTACATCAAAGATAAGTCTTCTCTATTCATTTAATTGAAGAAAGTTTAAATTTATTTTTATTAAGAGTTCACAACCTCAGTCTTTTATTCCTAATATGACTCATACAAAATCATGAAAATATCTCAGTTATATGAGTCACAGCTTTACACCCTTCTATTAATTTTGAATTATGTAACCCAACACAATTATTAGCCTTTGCAAACTGCAGGTTGCCAAGGTTTTTAAACCTGTTTATTTGAATGATTTAACATAAAGTTTGACATTGGGGAAACTGTGTGAATATCTACAAGCCAGGTACTAACTTCTAACATTGCTCTATTGTGTCAATAACTGTGAAGTGGTGTCTGGAAACCAACTTTCTCACTGACTGAAACATCAACAGTTAAATTTACAGGCTGCCTAAGAAGATTTTGTAAATCTGCTGATACAAGGCCTCTCAAACGGTCAATTTGTTCTAAAACACATCGACGCTGACTTTTCTTGCGACAATAGAGCTTGTGGTGAATTCTCCAGTGGCCATCTCTTTGTTGACACATCACATTCACCTATCCAATGAGATTTTGTACTTTAAATTAGCAAAACTGGTTATTTACAGGGGTATTCTGGGGTGCAAAGAAAGTCATTTTTACAGCTTGCCATTTGGGCAAGCTGAAGCTAGCTTTCACCAGCCCAAACATCATTTCAACTAGCCCCCAAAATTTTTTCATGAACAGAGTTGGTTTCACAGTTCTTCTGTAAGTTTAATTCCTCAAAATACTTTCCTTACCTGTCGGGCAAGTTAAGAACAGATTCACTAGCCCAATAGCAAAATCCACTAGCCCCGGGCTATCAGACAATACTTTCTTTGCATGCTGTATTCTATGGGCAACATTCCATTGATAACAGCTAGTTTTAGTTTTTGCTACACTGTACTTACTGGTGTTGTGTGTAAGTAAATAAAAGCAAAGTGACTTATTTCATCAAGCAAATTGTCTACGAACATACTGCTCTTGTAATTGTAATTGCAATTTGTTTACCAAAGAAGTACTCAGCAGTTCTTAAGAACTCGTTGAAAGGTGTCCGTGCGTTCCAGATCAAATTGGAATTTGGAAATGTTGGTTTTTAAAGACAGGGGAAAACCCGCGTACCTGGAGAAAAACCCCTCAGAACAAACGAGAGCACCAACAACAAACTCAACCCACATATGGCTTCAACACCGGGATTTGAACCTGGGCCACACTGGTGGGAGGTGAGTTCTCTCACCACTGCGCCACCCTTGCTACCCCTCTCAATTGGAAGATTTCATGCATTTGAAATATTCTTCCCCTTTTTGGGAAATGTTCTGAATACATGTATGGGCAACCCATTTTGGATCAGCAAGGCTTTCACTAATGAACAGGGCCTGGGGATTTCCCCCAGCTTCGATGAGCATTACCCCTGGCTACTTTTACAAGAAACAAGAGGAAAACAGAACCAAAAGAATTTCCAGTATCAGCCATGATAAGTTATTAGCTGACAACAGGCCTTTGCTTTTTACAATGGATGTTTGTCCAACCAGGTAACTGTTTAACCAGAAAAGCTATCAGACATGCATTGTGTTGATTTCATCTCTTTAATCACTATGTAAATCGTCAGTTACAAAATGTCTGTCTTTGATATTTGATCTGTTTGATCATTATGGTTAACTTTGTATAGGACATAGGCAGATTTTAATTGGACATTGTCCAATAACTGACTGTTATTTGCAGCTCTGTGATAATGTATGGGTGAACTAAACACATAAGAAACCTGTAAAAATGATAAGCCCTCTTGCAAAGTTCAAAATACGCAAAATGCTTTGAAGAAAACCACACTGGTAACCTTCATGCTTCCAGTGTGATTTTCTATCAACTAGCCCTAATCCCAGTCAAACCCTTGCCTTTTATTTTTAAAAGGATGGAGTTTAATACTCACCTGTTTAATTTGCCAGGGTATTTCATGCTCATACAGTTCTAACAACTTCTCTCTAAAAATCTCCTGCATTTGTTCTTCAAATGGCTGATCTGTGCTAGTGTCAGGAGGAAACAGCCATTCACTTTGTCTGCTTTTCGCAGCAAAGTACTGTTTAATGTCCTCGATCCCGTCTCCAGTCGCTGCAGAAATCATAAATACATGTTTAAATTTACTCCAACCTCCTATATTTTGATAATTTCCCCACTCGTCCTTTTCGCGGTCTTTCAATAGCGCATCAGCTATATTGAGTAGAATCATCTTGTATTTAATTTTATCTATTTTGTTTAAGATAAGAATTGATGGTATGTCTTTGTGACTTTCCAAAGCTGTTAAAATTGATTCATGAATTTTCATACTCCTATGCTTATCAGCAGCATCGGTAATCACAGCAATGAGATCTGCTTCATCAAGAGCCTCCCTGGGAGCTAGTATATGCTGGCGGGTCATTTTCAGTCTTCGTGCCTCAGTGTGTGTCACTATCCCAGGAGTATCTAGAAGTACGATCTGGGAATCCCCCACCATAAACACCCCTAGTGTCTGTTTGCGAGTGGTATGAGGTATCGGTGTAACAGCACAAATCTTCTGCCCTGTAAGACAGTTTGTCAGAGTTGATTTTCCACTGTTTGCTTCTCCTATGATCGCCACCCTTAGCAGCTTTGTAACGGCCGACTCTTGATTCTTTGAATGATTTGTTAGTTCTGAAGTTTCTCCATACCGAGATTCGCCAGACATTTCGCTTGTAAAATTACTCCAGCACCGAATAATGCTGTTACCAAGGTACTTAGGTATACAGAAAATCCGATTTGTACAACTCGGTTGAGACATATCCTTAAACATTCTACTATTGAGTATCAAAACCGTACTTCGGCCGCACAAACGCAGACACGTGAAGGCCGCCATGTTGTTTGATCGAGCTAGTACCCAGGTCTTTTGCAACTGAAGACTGAAGCTCTTCATGTAAGGTACCTTCAGCTGTTCACGTCGTTTGGGAGAGTTTTGCTCCGAAGTTTTTGTCCAAACCTGCGGAAAGGTTTCAATATTTTCTATTCAGTGCTGAGAAGACAAACAAAGTTATCTCAGAAATGTTTGTCTTAATTAGGCTGATTCGAGAGGCGAGCATTTTAAGCTGATTTTGTAGTATTTTGGTCATCGGACTTCGAACGAAGATGTATGATAATCATTGTTTTGATCTTCCACAAAAATGAGTATGAACAGAATAGCTATCAGAACAAACAAAGGAGATTATCTTGGAGGCGAGAAAGTCTACGGGTAGGAAAAATATGTTAATTCTTATACTGACTAGTTCATAAGTACATGTAACAGGATCGTGGATTACATTTTCGATTTTATGCACGCGCGTGCATGCTCAAACGTTCATTTTCATTTCGTGTTCATGTTTGGTCAACATGCTTTCCAGCGACAAAATGTCGTTTTAATGCCAATACGGTTTCGACACTGAATTTAACGTACGGACCTTTTTTTCCTTTAACTGGTAATATGGGCTTAATTGATTCAGGTGTTAATTTTTGATGATATAAATCTACAAAACAAAAAATTAATGAATTTTTAAAGTAGTGAAAAATTCATTAACGTTGGTTTAAGCTATAGCTCTTTCCTTGATGGGTTGAGGCTTGGGTGGAAAATTTCATGCAAATCACCACATTAATTATTTATGTCTCTTGGTTCCTCGAGGAATAATGCAGGAAAGGTTGAAACAATTGGGTAGAATTTCCCATCACCAGAGAAACAAAGCTGCCTTACATGAGCCATTAAATTAGGAAGAAAGGAGCCAAAAAAATAGTACATTAAATTGAATGTTTACAATATTCATTATTGGTATTAAAAAGCAAAATTGAACAAACCAAATCATTCGAAGGGTCACTTAACTTCAGTTGAAAGTTGCTCTAAATCAAGGGCCTACTGTCTGGTTTGGTCTCCTTGCCTCAGCAGTGAAAGAGCTCTCAAATTATCTTCGTAGGACAGGGCTATCATTAAGAGCTGGGGGCAGGGGATTACTACGTGACTATTACGAATGTGGCCCCAGGCTACTTTCATAGGAAAATATAAGAAAGATAGAACCAAAAGAAATCCCTAGCTGTTTAATTCTCCACCTTCTTGTTGTATTTACTTGGCAACTTGAAATCTTAATGACAACCCTGGGTAACATTGTACTAAAAACACTGCATTCACTCTTTTCACCAAGACCATAATGCACCATTATGGTCTTGGTGAAAAGTGTGAATATTGCAGCCTGTTTATAAGGGAGAGTCTCGAACCTTCACACCTTCTTTGGGTCCGAAAATGAGGGGAGATCTGGGCTCCTCCTCTAGATCCACCATTTTAAGGAGTCTTGGTTGGGGGCAGTTTTCTCAGCACCATACTTTCAACTTAGTCTTGTATCTTTAGATGTCACTTCTAAACTCACTCAATTACAATTACTATTACATTTTGTCAGTGGTCTGTACTTTTGTCTGTAGTGGCAAGTCTTTTACTTACCTCTGTCATTTTTTATCATTTTATTATTAATTTTACAGAACCGTCTACCTATGGATTTGTGGTACTGATCCATGCAGAGGAGTAAAACTCAAATTTAGAGGATATGAAAAATGTGAGCAATAAAAGTTTGTTTCTCTCATACTCACAAATTCACTGCACCTATGGGCTGAAAATGTCAACAGGATACTGTACTGTACATTATGGACCACTCTCACACCTGTACAAGATGGTCAGCTTGGTAAAATGGACACCTAGAGTTGGTCCCTGCCTTTCTTTACTGTCTGTATTTGACTCTCTATAAGATCAACACCTCTGTAAAATGGACACCTAGAGTTGGTCCCTGCCTTTCTTTACTCCCTTTATTTGACTCTCTATAAGACAAACACCTCTGTAAAATGCACATCTAGAGTTGGTCCCTACCTTTCTTTACTTCCTTTACTTGACTCTCTACACGATGGACATCATTCTTAGATGGACCCAAAGTGCAGATCCCATAGGTGTCTTCTACTTTAGGGAGAGTTGACTGTATACAATACTAAGATCACTGACGACTCACCACTCAGTGACACATTTTGCAAGGGTTTCACAGCAATTTTTCAACTAAATTTTGAAATAGAGTGATTTCAAGTATTAATCTTAGTGCACATAATTAATTTATACCTGGATATCTTGTGCACCGAGCCGAAGGTGAGATCTGGTAAAATCTCAATTGTACGCATGATCATCTGTAGGGAGTATAATGTGTGACAGGGAATGTAAGGGTGTACTCATGAAATTATTCCAATGTGGAAGCAGTGCCAGTTGGAGAATTTTAGAGAGCTGTAGAAATTTTCTTTAATAAAACTTGGAGTGCTAAAAGACTTCACTGGGTCAAGGTGAAAGAGTAGCCTGTTTATGATTTGGATTGAGAAAATTCCAAAACTTAGTAATAAATACACTTGACAGTGTGGCTTACCTTTTTTAGGTGAATGGGAATACAGAGAAGTTCATCAGGATGAGGCAACTCAATTGCCAGTTGAACAAATTGGAACAAAGAATTGCAGGAAGGACATGTTCAGAGCTGAGCTGAGACTCATAGAATATCCAGGTAATTATCTAATAGCGATGTGCATTAAAAAGCACTAACTTGCAGTACATGTGATTTGTATTGAACATTCAGTGTTCATATTTTTGGTGTAAATATTCAAACAGTAAAAAGTGGAAAAGAAACTATATAAGTTACAAGGAAAGTTAAGAAAATGAAATTTCAATGGGTCAATGATAACAGTTTTAAGAAAATGCCCATATTTTTAAAAGAAGGCAACAACAAATGAAGGAGGTACCAGTGGAAGTGAAGGACCCTCGGAAGCATAGTGAAAACATATGAGTTTGTTATTGTTTCGCAAACATCCTACAAGGAAAGTACCTTTTAAACTTTGTTTTAAGGAGGACTGTTTGCATTCCAGGTATTTCCCATGAAATTTTTTTTCTAAGGAGGCAGCATGGCAAAGTGGTCAGCACGTCAAACTCTCACAATCTGGCAGTCCCAGGTTCGAGTTTTATTCTAGCCACTTGCTGGATTTGTTCTCAGTCTTCCCGAGTTCAAATCCTCGGCCACGCTTGTAAATAGCCAACTGGTTACCAACAGCTGCCAATTGGGGTTTTTAATCCTGTTATGTTGTATTTGAATTATTTATTTCTAAGTATTTGAGTGGAGTGCCTGCATTAGCTGAATAAGCTAAGTGCACCTTTCACTATAAAGAAGCCCTTAACCTTAATCCTTTATCTGATATTAATAACCAAGCATTTTTTTTGTAGATGGAATACCTATGGGATGTTATGCTTATCCATTCCATTATACCCTTCAGCAAGGTCTACCAGGTTAGATAATTTTGGAATGTTCTGTTGGCCTTCTTTAATATCTTTCTAGTTGTGAACTTTTTATTCAATTTCTTTGATAACCAGCTTCGTTTGAAGCCAATGGAAACCAGGCAAATGGAGACAAGTGGAAAGCAGAAATCACCTACAAAGTTATAGCTGAAGTTGACAGACCTGGATCTGACGAAGCTCTGAAGGTGAGGTATAATTTATTATTAATCTGTCTTCTTACCACAGAAATTTGGTTTTATTGTCTACCATGAAAAGATTCAAGAGCTAATGTTTAGCGTGGTACATACCCCTTTGTCAAAGCAAGTCAAGGGTTTGTGGGTTCTATGTGTTTTACATTAATGAGTGGCCAATACAGCTACTCCAGTGATTATGTTACCTCTACGTCCTGCCTCCCTAATGCATAAAAATCCCCAGACGCAAAAATTCATGGCAATGCGTCCCATAGGATGCAAAGATCGATCATTTCATCTGAGGATGTTGTAATTTGTAGAATATTCTGTTTGTGTGATTTCTGTGGCTGTCCTGGCTGTTGTTTAAAACAATGCATTTTCTTTTAGTCTTTGTTGTACTTTCAATCTATAGACGGAATATAACATTATTTTTATTTCTGTCAGTAACTTGTTTAATACAGAGTTTTTGAGTCTGTCTTCAGACTAACTGTCTGGTTACATAAAGGCCCAAGCATTTTCAATAAAGGACTTGTAGTTTTTTGAACTGAAACTCATTGGTTCTGCAATGAGACTCATGATTTTTCTTAAGATGAGACCCAGGACTCAACATAACTATTTGCAACAAAATCGCTACCTACTGTATTGGTGTTAAGCATGCATTGTAAAATGGAAAACAAGATAAAATTAGCTGAATGAAGAGTTTTCATTGATTCAGTGCACCCCCAAACTTAGAGTGTTGTATTTTGGCATCAGGAGCAAAAACTAGAGTTAACCCTTGTGACTTCTTACCAATATTTTGGGAAGTTTTGTTTTCATCCTTTTGGGCAAATAGTGACCTGGAAATAGCCTAAAAAATTGGCAAAATCTCCAGTGGTATATTAGGGCAATGAGATGCTGGTCATTGCCATTGTCTAGAGAATACAACATTGAGTGATCAGTATCCGGTGACTGGAAAAACATTTTTTGGTTATAAGTGGATGCTCTGAAACTCTGTATTTAAGCTTGAACAATTCAAAAACAAACTCCATTTGCAAGAATTATAATATTGTTCCAATTTTAAATGAGAGTTTAATATTCTTAGTACACAGGGACACATTTATGACTGAATATCTTATTATTTTGTGTTATGTTGAGGCTTCACAAGTAATCACAGTGAATGAAAACCTTCCCCTTTCACCTGTTGAGCCTGAGACTGTGACAGAACGAAGAACTGTTAAAATGTGTTGCTGCATTCCAAAAGGAGATGTTTTGCTTAATTCCTGGTATGTCTTTGGTTCCTTGTCTGCTGCAAAATTATAATTATATATAAGCATCTCATGCCCATTTAATGGATTTTTGGATACCTTGTCANTGAATGAAAACCTTCCCCTTTCACCTGTTGAGCCTGAGACTGTGACAGAACGAAGAACTGTTAAAATGTGTTGCTGCATTCCAAAAGGAGATGTTTTGCTTAATTCCTGGTATGTCTTTGGTTCCTTGTCTTGCTGTAAAATTATAATTAAGCATCTCATGCCCATTTAATGGATTTTTGGATACCTTCTCAAAAATTATCTTGTTTTTTGGTTCAAGAAACTGAGTAGTCCACCATTTCAAAATTATAAGCAGCCACAAATGACTCTTGCAATTTAACAACTTATTTTATTTGTATTGAAGTCCTGCATGTCATGTAGATGTTTTAAAATTAATGTTGTCCAGGAAACATTTACTAGAAAAGTACAAGAGATTGCAACTTGAATAATGTGCTCATGCTCTTCAACTACACAGGTTAACAGTCATGTACCTACCTCAGTTAACTAGTAATTATTATTACTACAACAGTTACTTTTCCCATTCAACAGAAGAGTCTTAGATGCTGATTAATTATTGCAACTGAAGATGTTACATACTACTTATTAATTGAGAGTGAGGTTATTATAGGGAAATCTCAGACAAAGGCCTTTATGTATTGACCTCACTATCGCTCAGGTAATACATCAAGGCCTTGGTCTGAGATTTCCCTGTAATGACTGAACTGATGAGGTTAGTAAGTTAGATATTATATGGCCTGTTCGTTATGGACCTGAGTCTGTAATCAATTTAAACCAACAACAACTATAAAAAAAACACGTCACTTGAATGAGTTGTACACTTGAGCCCGCAATGTAGTCAGATGACAATGGTCTGTGGGTGCCTTTTTTGACAGCTGTCAATTGACCATAACTTTTATGTCCATAAGGATATCCACTATCAAGTTAAACACAGATTGTATATGCTTTGGACACCTTGCTACAAATTGCCAGTCAGTACAAGAAAACAGCCAATCAGAGCGTGCGTACTATTGTAGCCATATAATAATAAACAATGATTGTTCTCTTTCTTTGGCTCAAGGCTGGAAAAAAAGGTTTACACATCTGGTGAATCAGCTATACTGCATGTTGATGTTAAAAACAACTCTAATGTGGATATTGATGCTTTCATCATTAAGGTAACCAAATAACATGCTTTTTTGCCATTCATTTCTTTCATTTTAGTTGTAGTGTCATTTGATTTATTATTCATTGTTTTCCTTGAAGTTGCAGCAACATCTAAAATCTTTAAAGCTACATGTCATTTCCCTGTTTTTTAAATTTTGTTTTGATACATTAAATGTATGACCAATATTTGTTTTATTTTTTGTGGTGTATTTTTTAAATGGTAGCTTATTAGAGTGGTAAATCTCAGACCTCAAGACAAAGAGCTGTCATCATCTGTCAGCAGTCATGAGAGCAGACCATCCATGCAGTTAGTGAGAATCCCTGTTATTATAGACACTATGCTACAGAAGTCATTGGATGGTTGTCAGGGAAAGCAGCTCCGAAACTTGTAAGTAACTTTAAGCCAAGACTTTGTCTTTAGTAACTAACCAAAGACCTAAGAGTTCCATACCATTATTCTTCCCATATTTTTTTTGCCAAAAATGATGCAAATTCATTTATCAAGAAAGGAACTTTAAAATGGAACTCCATAAAAATATTTAAAGGTCATAACTGCAAACAAATACAAATTAAATTAAAATTTTTGTCATTAATAATAATTAAATCTACAGTTGAGTTTTGTGCCATTATTGACATGTGCAGTTCCAAACTCCGGAAAATTGGTGACAATCTTCTTCATATTGCTTCAGGGAATTACCTCTTGATCTATGGGAGGAGTCTACACGGGCAGAATTTCAGCCTTCTACAAATGGTTTGATCATAAAGGTAAACAATGATAATTTACTTAATACACAGTAGGTAGAGAGACTATTGATTCCTTAATGGGAGGTGTGAGGTGGAGGACAGAGTCACCCAGTGGCTATTTACACAAGGTCATTTAGGGTCAGTTTTCTATGATGACATTGGCAATATTTTATTGGCACTTGACTCTTGTTCAGTTTAAATTTGAATCCACATAATTCAGCCTGCACTGCAGATGGAACTAAACTTCTGCTTTAGTCCATCTGAAAAACAGCACCAAGATCCGAGTTCTGGGCCCCAGTTGTGTACCAGGATTTGAGTACGTGCCATGATTGCCCTGCTAAAAAAGCCGTTGCTGATTTGCCAATCAGGCCCGGGTTGCTAGAAGCATGGTTAGTGCTAACCAGCGTTAAATACCATGGAAACCTATACATTTTGATACCTCTTAACCAACGGTTAGCGCTAACCAGGCTTCGAGCAACCGGCCCCAGGTTGAAAGGAAACTCAAAATGTATTTCCAGTAATTTGTTGAGCCCGTTGGGGGCCTAGAACAAAGATGTCCATGTTGTTTAAATTACCTCTGCGATGCAGGCTAACATAATTAAGTGTTGCAAAGATACCAGTTGATCAGCAGTTCTTCAGGAGAAAAAAAAAGGAGGAAGAGAAGGGATAGTTTATTCAAACGATCTGGAATTTTCAATCTTTTCAATCTGAGGAGGGTCTTTATTTGAGGATTTACAGTACTATATAACTTTCCATGCAAGGGTACTAATGTAATAAATCTTTTTTGTTCTTGTTGTTTTAGAGTAAATACCATGTTGATGTTGAGATGGACATTAAGTGGGCACAGCCCATCTCTGTTCAGTTGCCTGTAACATTAAGAGCACCTCCAAACCAATCAGTGAGCCACATTTTATTACTTTTTCTTGTTAGTGAACAGGGACAAGTTGCTTGAAGCCTGGTTAGCTCTTTTCCTTAACAGAACATTTGAGTTGCCATGGCAACTAAACCTGGACTTTAGCTAATCAACTTCTGAACAATCGGGCCCTGGTGACCCTTAATTTGTTTATTGTGTCTGTCATGTCATGTGGAGTTTTTGCACAGTTAATACTCTTTTTTTATTATTTGTCAGTGGAGTGATTGNTAGCGCTAACCAGGCTTCGAGCAACCGGCCCCAGGTTGAAAGGAAACTCAAAATGTATTTCCAGTAATTTGTTGAGCCCGTTGGGGGCCTAGAACAAAGATGTCCATGTTGTTTAAATTACCTCTGCGATGCAGGCTAACATAATTAAGTGTTGCAAAGATACCAGTTGATCAGCAGTTCTTCAGGAGAAAAAAAAAGGAGGAAGAGAAGGGATAGTTTATTCAAACGATCTGGAATTTTCAATCTTTTCAATCTGAGGAGGGTCTTTATTTGAGGATTTACAGTACTATATAACTTTCCATGCAAGGGTACTAATGTAATAAATCTTTTTTGTTCTTGTTGTTTTAGAGTAAATACCATGTTGATGTTGAGATGGACATTAAGTGGGCACAGCCCATCTCTGTTCAGTTGCCTGTAACATTAAGAGCACCTCCAAACCAATCAGTGAGCCACATTTTATTACTTTTTCTTGTTAGTGAACAGGGACAAGTTGCTTGAAGCCTGGTTAGCTCTTTTCCTTAACAGAACATTTGAGTTGCCATGGCAACTAAACCTGGACTTTAGCTAATCAACTTCTGAACAATCGGGCCCTGGTGACCCTTAATTTGTTTATTGTGTCTGTCATGTCATGTGGAGTTTTTGCACAGTTAATACTCTTTTTTTATTATTTGTCAGTGGAGTGATTGGGAACCACCTCCCTGGGTGTACAACTGTCGTGTAATTAAGATCACTGGTCCTTGTGCTGTCCCAGAGCATCTATTAGGTAAGTACCCTCCAACCCCTTGTAGTACATATGTGAAGTTTTTCCAAACTTAAGCAGAATCACATTTTTAAGATTTTTTTTTGAGACTTTTGATAACCAGTCAGTTGAAAGAGTGCTGCCCTCAGACTACAAAGCATGTCTTAAAAGTTGAAAAGAATTTTAATGAATATATGGAAAGGTACTAAAGTATACACAGCTTTTCTTTTTATGGGCCATGCATTTTGGAAAGAGAAAATTGAAGACAAAGTAACTATTGGGATCAAACGTTTTAAATTGTTGTCTAAGGATGACAACGGCCTATTTGAATAAAATAGGTCTTATAATGAGGGAATGACGTTTCAAAGAACTTAGCTCCTCCTAGGGTGTGGCCATGTCCCTCACTCCACTTTCCCCTTCCCCCAAGGAAAGTGCACTTCTGGGGCATATTTTTTGCCTTACCAGCCATGAATGGTCCCTTACTTTCTGAGCTTACAGGGAGAACACTGCACACTAATGCGTTTTCAAAAGTATGCATTTTGTTGTCATGATCAAAAACACATAGATCCAGCCATGTCCACACTACTTTTGACATGTTTTTGACCATCCACACCAACACATTCAAAAACGATAGAATTGTATGTTGTGATTTCAGTTGAAGTCTATGCACAGGCTACAAACACATGCAAATAATGCGCATGCAATAGTTTTGGTCATCATTTTCACTTTGATGCATTTTTGACCGTTTTTGACCATCCACACCAATACAATATGTATCAATTTTGTTTGATCCACTTTCAAGAGCCTTTCAAATCGATGTGTTTTCAATAAAAATGCTCAGCATACTGGTCTTAAATTACTAGTGTGGATGGGGCCTCAGCCAAAATCCTTAATAATAGTTATGTTTATTAGATCACCTGTTTTTAGCCTCTTTTGTTTGTTTTCTTTTCTAGGTTCCAAAATGTTTGCCAACATCCCAGGGATCCAGGCAGACCCTTTTTGATAATTTTTTAAAAATTTTATTACATAATAATTAATTAAATTATGTATAATATGATATAATATTACCTTGCAGAC
>CALNXI010003013.1:39944-56532 GCA_942486025.1 Porites evermanni
TTCTGAGCAATTACCTTCAGGAAGCCTCTTACTTAATTCATGTGCAAACAGCAAATTTGCAAGTTTGCTCTGTGCATAGGGTCCTTTCATATGATCCTGTCTTCCTGGATGACCCTTTTCTGCATAAATGTTATCAAAATCAATGTGAGCTCTCTTAGCCAGAGCTGATGATACTACAACAACCCGACTCGGCGATGATTTCTCAAGCAGCTCTAACAGTAGTTTTGTCAACAGAAAGTGTCCAAGATGATTTACACCAAAATGAATTTCAAACCCATCCTGGGTTTTGATCATAGGGGGGTCCATAAACACCCCTGCATTGTTGATCAGAACATCTAATCTTATTTCTTCTTTCAATATTTCATCAGCAAATTGACGCACAGATGCCAGAGATGACAGATCAAGGTGCTTCACGACTAATATCGCATCTTTAACCTTGCAACAGATTTCTCTCGCGGCTTGCTTGCCTTTTTCAAGACTTCTACAAGCGAGAATAACACGAGCTTGACGTTTACCAAGCTCCACAGCTACTTCTTTGCCAAGCCCTGTGTTTGCTCCAGTGATGATCACAGTCTTCCCTTTCATAGACACATTATTCTTGCATACTCCTCCTGCAAAATAGCAGCGTAAACGATAGTAAACGAAAGCCAGGCCAGCTGTTACAAGAGACACGGCAACAACGGTTGTATTGCTAGGCATTTCCCCGTCTTTTTTTCCACTTTTTTCAACTTTCCAGACGACCTCTAGGAGCCCATGAAGTCTTTGAACTGCGGATGCTACCAACAGTATCATTTCTGTCATTTATTTTGTCACTGAAACATTGTTAGTTCCCAATTTCTCTCGTTTTCCATCATGGCGGGTTGTGGCCACGAACACCATGAACACGAACATGACCATTCTGAATCGGAGAGAGGCGCCCAGTTTTATCTTTTCCAGAAAATCGACCTGATAAAGCTTCAGTGCCTCAATGAGGCTCAAGAAGGCTCGGCTAAAAACGTTTTTAAACCGTGGGACGAACGTCTCGATACGACGAAGTTTGTGGAAAGCGATGTGGACGAAGAACTTCTGTTTAACATTCCTTTTGTTGGTCAAGTTAAACTCAAAGGCATCGTGGTCATAGGTGGAGAAAATGGCGACCATCCATCAGAGATGATGCTTTACAAAAATCGTCCATTTATGACGTTTGACGACGCGAGAGGGGAACCAGATCAAAAGTTCGACCTGAATGAAGATCATGATGGAAGTCTGGAATACACCCCCAAGGTGGCGCGATTTTCAAATGTAGAACATCTCTCCATTTATTTTCCTCGTAACTTTGGAGCTGAAACTAGTAAAGTTTATTTTATCGGCTTGAAAGGTGATTTTCAAGAGGCGCATCGCCATGGCGTGACAATTTGCACGTACGAAGCGAAACCCAATCCAGCTGATCACAAAACTGGAACATTTGACAGTGTACATCATCCAGTCAGTTAGAGGAGTAAGAGAAAGATATATTTGATAAGTCGAGCTCTTGAACTGCATTTTTTTTGATATAATATAAAAGGAGGATAGGTTCAAAAAAGTTTGACATCGCAGATATGTATGATTTTACATTATAGCGCTTTTATATCACAATAAGAAAAGCTGACGTAAATCACAGCTTGCAACAAGGAAAGGGGTGAGCCATGCACAAACGCTCCATTATTTATTTAAGTGGCTTTGGGTAGTTGACAGCATATCCAACCATCCTGATTTTGTTGGGATTCTCCCGATTTTGCTGGAAAATCCAGAATCCCAACCAATATGTGATCAGGATAAGAAAAATCCCAATTTTGACATCTGTTCTGATATTTCCAGCACTCCCGCCAGCACTCCCATGATTCCTTGATTGTTAAAAAATATCCCGATTCTACATACTCAAAAGGTTGGACAGTCTGAATAAATGCTTGCAGTTCCCAAATAAACTGAATCTAATAGGCAAACTGTATTTTTTTTTTCAGTCCTGCCTACTGAATTTTAGACCAGGTGCTCACAATGTATGGGTATTCATAGCTCAGTTGGTAGAGCACTGTAGGGCTAATGCACAGGCCATGGGTTGAAATCCCATTGAAGTCCCGAAATTTTGGGGGGTTAATTTGTAAATTGCTTAAATTGTAATGACCATAGCAACAATCATATCTTCATTTAAATTTTAAAAGTTTTGCATTTGCCAGCTCTTTGTGCATGATCATTCTTCTTGAAATGAGGGTTAGTGATTAAACTTGCTTGTTTAACATCAACATACATAATGGCTATTATATTCAGCATTTGCTTTGTGTATACCCCACTATTATGAATGTATGATGCAAGTTCAAATCCCAGTGGAAAACTCTTTTTCTTTTTTGTATATTATTTTTTCTTTTTAGTTTTTTTCTGTTTTGTTTTTATCATATTTTTCCCTTTGCCTTGTTTCCCTTATTCTTACTGCTGACCCTCTATAGCTTCCCGAGGTTTTTGTGATAACATATTTCTAGTAGAGGTGTAAAATAAACTCTTACTAATAGGAACTCTTCCTAGCCATCAAGGAAAAAAAAAAACTCATGACCCCAAGGGTGTCTAATGGGAGTTGGCTGGAGCGTGAACTTTTGCTACATGACGACAAAGTAAGAACCAATCCATCTTTTATTTCAAGTATTTGAGTTGTTACCCCTTGAAATCTGTAAAGCAAAGACCCTTTGAAGTGTGATGACTTTGCACGTGCTGCGGACCTATAGACATCGCGGGTGAGGAAAGCTGAGCCCTAATCCCCATATTCCCGCGAATATTTAAGACGAGAACAAAGATGGCGGCGGCCTTGAGGTGGGATGGACGAATGGGTTTGTGATTGCCGCGAGCACTCTTTTCTCTGTAGGTTGATATCACCATGAGTGAAAAAAATGTGGTACGTAAGTAGATTTTTGGAAACTGCTTCTTCAGTAACTGGTTGTAGCTGTTTCAATTTGCCATGTTTTGGACCTTCATTGAAATTCGTATTTGCAGCTCAGCTGTATTTACGGACACCCGCCTAGTACGGACACCTCATTATTACGGACAATTTGTTTGGTCCCTGGGGAAAGAAAGCCCTTATGTCTAAATTCAACAGGCTTAACTCGAACACCCCGTCAATACGGTTACTTTCTACGGCCCTCTTGGTGTCCGAATGAACGGAATTGACTGTACAATGCCTACAATGTCTGTTACATGAATGTCTCGGGCGATATACATATACTAGTGATTTAAGCTCTGACCTATTTCAGGCTAAAAAGACTATTTGAAATAATTAAGCAAATGTTTTTATATGATGTTTACGTAAGTTAAAAATAAATTACAAAGATTCACCATTGCCAGCTATTGTTGCTTAAAAAGGAGTCATTTTGGTATCCTTAATAAGAGAGGTTTGATGGTTGTAAAAGGGTTTATTGGTTTATCGCACCTGCCCTCCCCAACCCTTTAAGAATTTCAGTTTAGGTTTACAGCTATTTCGAGAAACGTTATTGGAAATAATGTGTACACGACAATCCTGAAAGGTAACGTGGGATATGATCAATACACTGTTCCGGACACTGTAGCTGTCGAACCTACTTTTGTTGCTTTCCTTAAGCAATCGCAAACATATGTCCATGGCCTCTCGTGCCATTCTTTCAAATTTCTTTGAACAACAGTGAACTCCAATCCCCCCACAATACCTTTCGGGATTGTCACGTGCACTTTTTCTGACAACCTTTCTCGAAAAAGCTGCATACTTTCATTTCAAAATAAATGTTTTCTGAAAACACACCCTTTGCTCTAGCCCAACGCCAACCCTGTACTTGCCCTTCATCTCAACTTATCCAATGGCCAATTAGAAGACTTTAAAGCCAAGATTAAAAAACTCATCAACAATTCATCAAGATGCTTAGTCCTAGGTTCAGTTTCCAGCCAGTTTATATATCACATTCAACTGGTCAAGACTAGACTCACTGAAACGGCTGGAAATTATGCCTAGATACTGCAGTTAGTTTGCACACCCGGCTTAACAATTTATCACTATTACTTTCATCTTTAGCTCATCAGACAGCGGCTAATTGAACTAGAGAAGAAACATGCAAAAGCTTTGAAAAAACTTCAGGTGAGAATTATCCCTTATGTATACTATGTGAGTGGTTTGGTACAAAATTAAGTGCAGTACTATCATTATTATCACCAGTTAAGCTTTAATGTTTTCAAATTAACAGCGCGGTCCATGTAAAATCAAGCTATTCTTGCTTACAATTTCAGAGAGCTGAAAAGTACAAGCAGAGGCGACAAACTTTTCATGGATTTACAGTTAGAGATGCAAACACTAGTAATTCAATCACTGTGGACAACTCTAACGTTCTTTTATCTAAGGACACAATCTCTACAGATGTTAGAAACTCACGGTGCTCATCAGCTCAAAAAAAGGGAGTTACTAAAACTGTGACATTCAAGGAAGCTCTTGACAGTGATAGTAAAGGTCAGCCTCGATCAGAGAATGAATGCAAAATTGTAGAGCAAAGTGGCAGGAACAAAACATTTAACAGGAAATCTGAATTATTAGCTTCAAGTATTCCACAGCAAATATCTGAAGACAATGAAAAGGTGTTGCAGTGTTCGGTCAGCAGTGACAACAGCTTTGTTGCAGTAGATAGTAGTATGGTTACACCAACAGGCTCTCTTATTTCATCTGATAATGAAACAATTCTTGATAGTGATGTGGCTTCTACGGATGGGAAAGATTGTTTCCAGAGTCATCAAGGTGTAGACCTTAAGGCTATAGACAGTCGTCTCTGTGGCTCAGGACAGGGTGTTGTACAAGTACCTTCAGCAGGTAATGAAAGTTGTAACCATGAATTGTCGCAAAAGCAATGTCATTCTAATGGTCTGCTAGGGCAACATAATGCAAAAAATGTGTTAGCTCAAAGCAAAGAAAATGTCAAGATGAGGAATTCATCAGATCATCATAATGCACAAGATGATAGCACACGACATACATGTAGCTTGGAAAAAGCAAATGACAGAGTGACTTTAATTGAAAATGGTGGAAAACATCAACACAAATCAACCACCAACTCATTCACCCTGGATGAAAGTAATGATTTTCCTTCAGGAAATCAGCCCTGGTTATGGCTCTTTGAAGAACAGTTTCCAAGAAGGTCTCCACGGATACAATCAATGCCAAACTTCAGAGATCGAGCTCATTTTTCTCAGGATAACAAAGTTACACATCCAAAGAAAACAAAACGCATAAGAAAAAAGAAGTCAAGGACAGAGAATGATACTCCAATCAGTAGAAACAATAACTTAAAATCTACCACGGTACATGAAAATAACGGCAATTCGCCACATAGCAGTTTTCCTGAAGAGAGTTCATGTATCAGCAATTTTGTTTTTCCAAGGCCTACTCAAGAACAAACAAAAAATGGTGGGTCTCTGGCTGTTGTAGTTGACTTTTCTCTACCTGATAGAGAGTTTGCAAAGCTGAAGCTTGCAAAAATCAAGGGAACTTTGTCAGCAGAAAGGTCAAGTAAAGACCTAAATACTGTAGTGGAAAAGATTACGGAAGAGCATGGTACTGAAGTGANTGTGGCTTCTACGGATGGGAAAGATTGTTTCCAGAGTCATCAAGGTGTAGACCTTAAGGCTATAGACAGTCGTCTCTGTGGCTCAGGACAGGGTGTTGTACAAGTACCTTCAGCAGGTAATGAAAGTTGTAACCATGAATTGTCGCAAAAGCAATGTCATTCTAATGGTCTGCTAGGGCAACATAATGCAAAAAATGTGTTAGCTCAAAGCAAAGAAAATGTCAAGATGAGGAATTCATCAGATCATCATAATGCACAAGATGATAGCACAAGACATACATGTAGCTTGGAAAAAGCAAATGACAGAGTGACTGTAATTGAAAATGGTGGCAAACATCAAAACGAATCAACCAGCAACTCATTCACCCTGGATAAAAGTGATTATTGTCCTTCAGGGAATCAGCCCTGGTTATGGCTCTTTGAAGAACAGTTTCCAAGGAGGTCTCCACGGATACAATCAATGCCAAACTTCAGAGATCAAGCTCATTTTTCTCAGGATAACAAAGTTACACATGCAAAGAAAACAAAACGCATAAGAAAGAAGAAGTCAAGGACAGAGAATGATACTCCAATCAGTAGAAACAATAACTTAAAATCTACCACAGTACATGAAAATAATGGCAATTCACCACATAGCAGTTTTCCTGAAGAGAGTTCATGTATCAGCAATTTTGTTTTTCCAAGGCCTACTCAAGAACAAACAAAAAATGGTGGGTCTCTGGCTGTTGTAGTTGACTTTTCTCTACCTGATAGAGAGTTTGCAAAGCTGAAGCTTGCAAAAATCAAGGGAACTTTGTCAGGAGAAAGGTCAAGTAAAGACCTAAATACTGTAGTGGAAAAGATTACGGAAGAGCATGGTACTGAAGTGACGAGAGATACAAAACTGTTTGATACAAAGTGTGAAAATAAAACAGTTGTTGAAGAGAAAACAGCTGCAGAAAATGTTGGTGAGGTTGAAGATCATGCAGCATCAGGACTTGAGGAAATGAAAGGTCAAACAGAGAGGACGGAAAAACAAAATTTCAGGTTAGAAGGAGGTGTAATTTCCTCAGCCACTGGTTCAAAATGTCTAACCCAGCAAGAAAAAAAGAAAAACTCCACACAATTGGTTTATAATGAGCAAAAATGTAAAGAGTCCAGAATTGTATCTTCCGGAGATGCTTGGTGGAGCAATTCCTTTGAATCAGATCATGAACAAGTGGTTTCTCACATGCATAGTGTGACAGCAAAACAAAGTCAGGTTTCTTCAGAGAAAGAATCACAAAAATATAAGGGTGTTGGAACTTGTGCAAATCACTGCAATTCCTGTCATATCAATGGCTCATGCACATCTTTTACTGACGTTGTTCAGCAAACTGATGACAATGGAAAGTTAAATGAATCCTACAACAATTTCTGTGATGGAAATTCCTCTTGGGTTAAATCTAACATCTTAGACAATCTAGGTGATGGATTATCAAAGGGGAAGACTCCACTAGCAAAATCCACAGTAGAAATTAATGAGGAAGACAATTTTTCAAGTCAGAAACACTCTAATGAATTAAATTTGAAAGAAAGTGTTGTACTCAGTGACTGTGGTAATGCAGTTTCCGGCGAAGCAATTGTTAAAGAAATGACAACGATCCCCATCAAACAGCAACATGTTCAAGAGGCGGTCAGTTTAACTGAAGTGAAGTCTAGCCCACCTCAATATTACAATGAGCCGAGTTTAGGGGATGCAGCCACTCCACATGGAAAGATGAAAGAACCTTTAGAGAGCTCACAGCTGTCCCAGTTGATGTCACCAGAGGAGAGCAAAGACTTTTCTCCTTTGTTAATGACAGCTTGTTTGCAGGTAATAAGGTGTTAAAATTTTTTATTTGTTGTTTCAATTTTATCCCTGGTCTAAGTTTTCTTTTCTTTTCTTTTCTTTTCTTTCACACACAATCATCACCATACATTATCACACAAACAAAGCAAAATGTACACTGTATTGAAAAGGGACAAAATTTATCCGTGGAACAACTTAACATGCAAGGAACTCCTGGATCATATGGAAGGTGTTAGGGTTTTACTTTCCAACAACTTAATATGACACAATTAACTCCCAAAAGGACGGGAGGGAGAAAGAAAAAAAACTTTATCTACAGGGTTTTCATTAAGAATTCTAATAGCAAGAGAAATGTGTAATGTTACAGGACAATATTTTGAAAGAGGCTTCTTGTCTGAATAAAAAATAATAATCATAGGCTAACTAATGTTAGCCCGAGAATTTTGCATAATAATGGTGAATTATCTGATCTCCAATGCCTAATGAACACCCTTATCCATCGAACAACCACATGGGGTTGCTATCCAGTTGCTTCAATTTGATAAGCACTTGCCTACTGAGCGGGAGGCCTCTGGTTCAAACTCGGCCAGACTAACACTCAGGTTCTTGAAATAACTGACGAGAAAGTGCTGCCTTTGTAAGGACATCTGCAAACGGTTATGTTTTCTAGTCTTCTTTCGTAGGGATGACCCTTGCTCGTATAAATTCTGTGGGACATTAAAGAACCCACGCACTGTTTGTTAAGAGTAGGGGACGTTGTCCCCAGTGTGGTGGTCTATCTCTTATGTGGGGCGGAACTCTTACAGGCCCATAGTAATTGGCGCCACCTGCTGTTGCTGTGACCCAGCCAAGAATAAGCAATTAGCAAACCTAAGTAAATAAACATATGGAAGGTGTCAAGGGTTTTACGTTCCACCAACTAATGAGTCCCAGAATCAACTCCCAATAAGTTCAGCATCTACGTTATATCCATCTAATGGTACTCTCAAAACTCTTTGAACAGCATTATACACAGGGTATGAGCAGCAGAGTGAAGTCTATATCACTATCATCATATGAACCATCAACAGCAAGGGACCCAACACTACAGTCAAAAGATAAGAGAGACATTTTGGCAGTTTGTCTGTCTCACATGGTGGTTATATGGACATTTGTGTCTGAATCACAGTGGACTGTGCTCAGTAAATGGACTCTGCCTGTGGTGAGAGATTGTTATATGATTATTTTATAAATCAGTGTTCAGTTAAGTGTTGAAAGTAGCTTATGAATAGTCCAGTTTCAAATTATCCAACTTCATACAAACAAACAAGCAACAAAGTTCATTCGCATTACCATTTGCTTAGATGGTGTTGCATAAAAAATCGAAAATAATATAAAAATAAAATAGATTAATAACTAAATAAAAAGAAAAGTAAATCCCCCCAAAAAGATATTCATGGTAGTTTAGGATTAATGGTATAAATGTGGTAACAAAGTGATCACAATGATACTGGGTTCCCAGGCTGAGAATAAAACAAAGAAAATGAATTGTTAATATCTGAATTTCAATGCAATTTCTTTTGTTTTATACCTCTCAGCCTAACAGCCCAGTATGAATTTTAATAATAAAAGACTGGCCTGTTACTATGGGTTTGTGACTCGATACAGCTTTAGGCTCTTTCTCATCAAGAGCCAAAAACCCATTGACCCAAAACAAGTTCAGTTTAAAAAAAAAGATTACAATACTGGGAACGAAAGAAATTCTAGGGTTTCTTATCCAAATAGAGTCAAGCTTAGACTGATTTCCCCTTAAATGGACACTTTTTTACCTCGAACATCTGTTGTTACTAAATAGGATGGAGAAGAAGAGTTTGTAAGTGTCNACTCTGCCTGTGGTGAGAGATTGTTATATGATTATTTTATAAATCAGTGTTCAGTTAAGTGTTGAAAGTAGCTTATGAATAGTCCAGTTTCAAATTATCCAACTTCATACAAACAAACAAGCAACAAAGTTCATTCGCATTACCATTTGCTTAGATGGTGTTGCATAAAAAATCGAAAATAATATAAAAATAAAATAGATTAATAACTAAATAAAAAGAAAAGTAAATCCCCCCAAAAAGATATTCATGGTAGTTTAGGATTAATGGTATAAATGTGGTAACAAAGTGATCACAATGATACTGGGTTCCCAGGCTGAGAATAAAACAAAGAAAATGAATTGTTAATATCTGAATTTCAATGCAATTTCTTTTGTTTTATACCTCTCAGCCTAACAGCCCAGTATGAATTTTAATAATAAAAGACTGGCCTGTTACTATGGGTTTGTGACTCGATACAGCTTTAGGCTCTTTCTCATCAAGAGCCAAAAACCCATTGACCCAAAACAAGTTCAGTTTAAAAAAAAAGATTACAATACTGGGAACGAAAGAAATTCTAGGGTTTCTTATCCAAATAGAGTCAAGCTTAGACTGATTTCCCCTTAAATGGACACTTTTTTACCTCGAACATCTGTTGTTACTAAATAGGATGGAGAAGAAGAGTTTGTAAGTGTCAAGTTTGTACCAATTAAGTCTCATGTTGTTCTTCTGGTTGGTGGAAATTTTCATCATGGAAATGGAAGGTGGGTGACATGATTCTACAGAAGCGTTACTGTTGTAAAGAGACCTTTCTTTTGCTCTGTTATTGTAAAGGCACAGGAATCTTTGACCAACATTGTCTCATAACGTTTTTACTTTAAATGTGACAGTTACGAAAATTTGCTCCTACCTTTCAGTAATAATAGTGAAAAAATTTGATTTGACTGGCGGTAAATAGTTTTGTGAGATTAAAGCTTTTTAAGGAAAGTCTCCTCCAAGTGATAAACTTTGCTGTTACTTTTATTTGGCTGAAATGTCTGGTATACGGTTTTATTGATGTAATATGTAAGTCAAATAAATCATTGGAGAAGAAGTCTGTAAAAATTAAGGGACTCTGAATTCAACTTTGAAGTTATTTTCAAATTTTTGGATAACAGCACTATCAATCTTGAGGGTTTTATCTAAACACTGAATCACAAGCTCATATAATAGGACCAAACTGATTTAAGTGCACAAAGTTAAAAATTGTGTTTAAAAATATAAGACTAGTAAACTTGGGTGTAGCTCTTTTTTCCGTATTGCTTACCAAAAATGAAGGTCGGGATAACTTGTACAAGGTTTTCACTTAAGAGGGGAAGAGACAGAAAAAGAACGAAATATGGAAAATAAAAAGTTTTCTCTTACTTTTACAATGTCAGAGTCCTTGGTTATTCAGAGGAGGGTGAATACTCACTGGACCTGGAAATTGATGAACAGTAAGTGGAGTGCTTCTTACCTCTTGACTAAAACAATTTGTGGTAATGATATCTGCCCATGAAAATAATTTTTATCTGCACCTCTCTCTTAGATGTTGTAGAACAAATTAATGACTCTGTAATTGTGTTTGTAATGTCTCCAAATAAGTGGTAGGACTTGAGGAGAATCAAATCATATCATGTGTATGTTGTGGACCTTTATACTTTACATAGGTAACAGTTGTCACAGGAGCGATCTTTCATTTTTCGCCAGTTTTTGACCAATGGATGTTACTACAGGAAAAAAAGCATGCAGTTCTTAATTCATTTGTTTTAAACAATTCACAGAGAAAACAAGTATTCCTTTTCGACGATGAGTTTACTCCATGATACAAAGGATTACAAGACTGGCGAAGACGTAGAGTTTGTCATAGGAGATAAGACATCTAATAAAATTACCCTGACAAAGTGGACTTTGGACAGCTTTTGTTTGTAAGTTGTATTCTGTGTAACACTGATGTACCGTTTTTAGAAGAGTATGTCTTGTGACCATAATAACTCATACTGCCACTAGAGTGGTGACAAGGTTGCTCANGAGTTTACTCCATGATACAAAGGATTACAAGACTGGCGAAGACGTAGAGTTTGTCATAGGAGATAAGACATCTAATAAAATTACCCTGACAAAGTGGACTTTGGACAGCTTTTGTTTGTAAGTTGTATTCTGTGTAACACTGATGTACCGTTTTTAGAAGAGTATGTCTTGTGACCATAATAACTCATACTGCCACTAGAGTGGTGACAAGGTTGCTCATCTCTGAAACAATTAGTCTTAAATACACCATTACATCTCTATCATGGCGCCATGAACACAAATCAACATTTCAGTCTTAACAATATGCAGCATGTTTGTCACATGAACCTAGTTTAGGTAGCCCTACAGTGTAGCTCCCACAAGTGTCTTGTAGCCCAGTGGTATAGCATCTGGTCTAGGTCTAGGCTGGAAGTAGGTTGTGTAACTGATCATCTAGGTTGTCTGAAGCTAGTGTAACTGACTGAAAAATCTTCTTTCTCAGAAAATCATTGGAGGACATTATGCATTTTGTAGTTCTTGTCTTATTTACATATTGTCAACCTACTTTCCTGCTATTCTTTTCTCATCAAGGTTGGTCGAACAGTGGCAGAAGTTTACTCCTATCTATAGTGACTCTGAACTGTCATCTCTCCAATTTGTTCATGGAAGTCATTGTCTTCTTTTGGGGACTACAAATGAGAACTTGATACTGTGGTAAGTTTTCTGCAGACCAAATGCGCCTTTGTAGCTTTACTTAGAGGCCTTAATTAGCTTTAAAAACTGTAAAAATAATTGTTTTCAGGCTTTTCCACCCTGGAAAGGCAACAATTTTTCTGCTGTTTGACTGCCTTGTCCACGTTGAAATTGTTTGTTCCACCAACATTAACGGATATTTTATATTCTCTTAAAATGTCTTTTAAGATTTTTCCGGGTAGGTATTTTTTGGGGGGAGCTTCTCTATTCTGTTGCTGAATTTTGTTTAAGAAAACTGTATGTCAATATGGTCTGTTTTGTCCGTACGGTCGAGGAATACTCTTGTTCTTTCACACTCAAAATCTTAATTTGCCAGTTAATCCCAGTTTATCTGTTTCACCCTGTACTACTTGCAGCTCAAGGAGCACCACGAAGAGAAAGTGTTCACCGAAATCTTTTGAAGGCGATTACAGGCCTTTCCAACGATTCCAACATTTGTTTCTTGCAAGATTTAATTTAGAGTCACTCACCATACTGTTCTTTCTAGGAACCACATAACATGTCAACAATTAAGAAGCATAAACCTTCACACTTCAGGGTTGGGTCAACTGTCTTGTATCAACGCTTTTACTGACAAGGTGAGATAAAAGTTTTTCCTTTTGTTTTTTTGCTAAAATTACAGTCTGTCCATCTCTTATTGCAAGAAAACCCTCTTCAGGTTTTAACTTACAATAAAATTATTTATCATAATCCTTTACTGCAAGGAAATTATATTCATTTCTTTGATGATGCTATACTAAAAAAAAAGCTAATAAAGATTAATTAGCAGGAAAGTAAATATTTCTGAGAGGATTTCTGAAGATGATTTAAACTCTATCATTCTAAGTGCAAGTAGCTATCATGGCATCCCTTTGGGAACCTTCTATAAAATGACAGTCTTTGAGTGAAATATAGTTTATTTATTGTTTTGTTTTTTTCAGGGTCTCCTTTTTCTGATAATGTCCAGTATTCAAGCAGCTAAGGTAGTGTTTGTTACATCTAAAACTTAATTACATTTCTCTTTCAATACAGCTGCCTCAAGTCAGTTTTGTTCGAGACCCTGTTTTCCAAGACAGTCAAATCTTGTTAAGTCTGCAAAAAAGGCGTTTTTTGTGCGTTTATGGACAAGTGAAACGTCCAAACGAAGCACGGAACTTGAGCGCGACTGAAGGTGGCGCAAGATACTGTTAAACTAATGCACGTGACTCGAGCTCCATGTTTCCTTGTTAAACTCAAACAATTTTCTAACGTAGCATTTAGGGTGTTCTGGTCATAGAAAAATGAACAAAGAACTCCAGACAAAAATAATCACCGATTAGTACATTTTGAACCTTCAAGGACTGGAAAAAAGTAATTTGACGATTCGGTAGTAAGTGGAAAAATCCGGTTTTTTTATTTATTTGACTATTCTTCAAACCAAAGAGGGGGGCAGCTATTGCGGGAGAAATGTATGTAAATGTCAGCTGCGCTCATTGTTTACAATTTGTATCTTTAGCTATCTCATTTAAAATGGAAGACAGGCTTTAGGCGTGCTTAAATGCATCTTAGCGTAATAACACTAGTCCCTGTTTGCGATTTATTGAATGATTGGATGTTGTGTTTTTTCAGGGATGTAATTCTGATCATAAAAACAGTCATGGTTGCTCGTTGTACGCCATGAATCCTAGACATTCCAGAGGTATCTGCTTGGAAAGTTTTGTCTTACCCGAAAGGTCAGTAAGTACATAGAAAACTGTATTGTGAACTCTTGTGTTACGGTGTAAAATGTCGCTACTGCATTAACATAATGTTGTGATCAGAGAGATACATGTACATCCTTTCTGTTGTTGTTTTAACTGTAGTCAGAAAAAGGGAAAAGCGATTTGAGAATTGTTCAATAAAAGTTATTAGATGAGTTTTGTCAGGACTGAGGTGAATTTGTCGACAACCCTGTAATCTGATTTCGTTTAAAATCTGCCCCCTAACAACCACTGGTTCAATGTTGCGTAATTTACTTTTTGTGTTTGTTTGATGTTACATTTGTTCATTATTTAAGAAAGTCTTAAAGGTAATGTATATTTAACTTAACCTTTGTTCACAGGGTCAGTATTGTGAGCACAAATGGTCAGTTTATTGCTGCTGGAGATCAGGAAAAGAATGTAGTAAAACTTTGGAACATAACCAGCAGTAATCAGTATGCCACCCTTCAAGTCTTCCAAGGTATTTTTGAGCTCTATTTTGTATTGACCCTAACCATAACCTAAATAGCTAAGGCAATATGAGAAGGGGATGCCCATATCACTGTAACAGCGACAAGAGAGAAAAACGAGAAGATCCTGGGGACGAGGTTGTTTTTTCCCTGTCCCTGGTAACAATCCCAGGGGTCTTTGCGAAAGTTACCTCAGCCCAGTTTCCTTGTCGAAGATAATATTCATAGAAACCTATGTGCAGCAGCCATGTAGCCTACCGCCGCCTACTGTAACTGTTCTCTTGTGTTTGGCAGATGAAGTGAGCAGCATTGGCTTTCATCAAGACAAGCCTCTTATGGCCTTCGGAAGCATTACAGGCTGTGTTCATCTCTTTTCTTAAGACTAGCTAAAACTGCAGTCTGTCCATCTCTTATTGCAAGAAAACCCTCTTCAGGTTTTGACTTACATGTACAATAAAATTCTTTATCATAATCCTTTACTGCAAGGAAACTATATTCATTTCTTCGATGATGCTATACTAAAAACTAATAAAGATTAATTAGCAGGGAAGCAATTATTTCTGAGAGGATTTCTGAAGGTGATTTAAACTATCATTGAAAGTGCAAGTAGCTATCATGGCATCCCTTTTTTAAATGATCTTTATGCTTTTATGGGGAGCTTTCTATAAAGTGATGGTCCTGGAGTGGAATATGGTTTATTTATTGTTTTGTTTTTTTCAGGGTCTTCTGTTTTTGATAATGTCCAGTATTCCAGCAGCTAAGGTAGTGTTTGTTACATCTAAAACTTAACTACATTTGTCTTTCAATACAGCTGCTTCTCGTCTCTTATGTTCGAGACCCTGTTTTCCAAGAAAGTCAAGTCTTGTGAAGTCTGCAAAAAGGGCGCTTTTTGTGCGTTTATGGACAAGTGAAACGTCCAAACGAAGCACAGAACTTGAGCGCGACTGAAGAGGGCGCAAGATACTGTTAAACTAATGCACGTGACTCGAGCTCCTTGTTTCCTTGTTTAAACTCATACAATTTTCTAACGTAGCATTTAGCGAGTTCTGGTCATAGAAAAATGAACAAACGACTCCAGACAAAAATAATCACCGATTAGTGCATTTTGAACCTTCAAGGGCTGGAAAAATGTAATTTGACGATTCTGTAGTAAGTGGAAAGATGCGTTTTTTTATTTGACTATTCTTCAAGCCAAAGAGGGGGACAGCGAGGGAGAAATGTATGTAATGTCAGCTGCGCTTATTGTTTACAATTTGTATCTTTAGCTATCTCATCTAAAATGGAAGACAGGCTTTAGGCGTGCTTAAATGCATCTTAGCGTAATAACACTAGTCCCTGTTTTGCGATTTATGGAATGATTGGATGTTGTGTTTTTTCAGGGATGTAATTCTGATCATAAAAACAGTCATGGTTGCTCGTTATACGCAATGAATCCTAGAAATTCCAGAGGTATCTGCTTGGAAAGTTTTGCCTTACCCGAAAGGTCAGTAAGTACATAGAAAACTCTTATGTAGTTGTGAACTCTTGTGTTACGGTGTAAAATTTCGCTCCTGCATTAAAATAATTTTCTGATGAGAGAGATATATGTACACCCTTTCTGTTGTTTTAACTGTATACAGAAAAAAGGAAAAGCGATTTGGAAATTGTTAAATAAAAGTTTATCGATGAGTTTTGTCAGGACTGAAGTGAATTTGTCGACAAAACCCTGTGATCTGATTTCGTTTAAGATTGTAGTTAAATGTCCCGTGTTCAAAGTAATCAACAATTATGCCTTTTAACCAAAATTGCACTTCTGCTCCCTAACAACAAATTGTTCATAGCGTAATTTACTTTTACTAATTGTGTTTGTTGGACGTTAGATTTGTTTATTATTTAAGAAAGTCTTAAAGGTAATCTATCTTTAACTTAACCTTTGTTCACAGGGTCAGTGTTGTGAGCACAAATGGTCAGTTTATTGCTGCTGGAGATCAGGAAAAGAATGTAGTAAAACTTTGGAACATAACCAGCAGCAATCTGTATGCCACCCTTCAAGTCTTCCAAGGTATTTTTGAGCTCTATTTTGTATTAACCCTAACCCTAACCTAAATCGCTAAGCCAATATGAGAAGGGGATGCCCATATCACTGTAACAGCGACAAGAGAGAAAATCGAGAAGATCCTGGGGATGAGGTTGTTTTTTTCCTGTCCCTTGTAACAATCCCAGGAGTCTTTGCGAGTCAGCCAAGGTTCTTTGGCGAAGATAATACTGATAGAACCCCGCTATGTGCAGCAGCCATGTAGCTTCCTACCGCCGCCTACTGTAACTGTTCTCTTGTGTTTGGCAGATGAAGTGAGCAGCATTGGCTTTCATCAAGACAAGCCTCTTATGGCCTTCGGAAGCATTACAGGCTGTGTTCATCTCTTTTCTTAAGACT
>CALNXI010003014.1:0-22500 GCA_942486025.1 Porites evermanni
TTCATTAGTAAGCAAATTGATATGAATATATTTTTATGAGTAGATTCAAACGCCAGAGCCTCTGAAAGAACTGTCATGGTGCAACGTTTGCTTTGATAATCTGCTTTTAGAAACTTTTTATTTAGGTCTGGACCATTCCGGAAGTTGTCTCAGCTCCCAGTCGTTTCATATACAGTGTTTTGACTCATGTGACCAGCATCCCTGCAAATTTACAAAAGAATTCGTTTGCATAAGAAAAGAAGCCAACTCCCAGAGGACTGCTTTGGAACACCAACATGGCAGCCCTTTCGTTGTCTTGGAACACCAATATGGCCGCCGTGACGTCATGTGAAAACGCTCTTGTAACCGGCCCAGTGACGTAGTGGTTGATTACTTGACCCTACCTACAAGATTCAAGGTATGTACCGAAAGGAAGAAAATGTTCTCCCAAAATATCCTAAAATAACTGAAAAGTCTTTCAAGCCATGACTTTAATTCCAGTAATCATCCAATTGAGCTCAACGAAAATGACCCTCGTGTCTTAAATGGAATTATACAAATCGAAGAGTCACTTCCAAAACAGAGCTTAAGATACTGTCTAGACCAAAACTACAAGGAAGAACACACATCCAAGGATTAAAACGGATCAATACCAGCATTTAGTTGTAATAACAAGGGCAAACTATTGCTTGCTTTCTAAATCCTTGTTCTTCTGAAACCTTTCATTTAGGTCAGAAAGTCGCTGATGTCTGAGAGTAGAAGAAATCTGAAAGTCTCTTCAATAGTGATTTGAACGAACAAGCCTGGCAGATCATAGGTTAGTACTGAGAAAAATACGAAAACGTTCAAAAAATACAAGGAAAGATAAATTTGTAATAAAGAAAACATCGCCTCCGCTCAGGTTGTGAACCTCCAAAGCCCTTTCTAAAAATTTCGCAAAGGAAGTTCTTTTGGGATAAATATCTGTCACAGTGGGTTTTGTTTAACTGTTCACGACGACGGCAAGCGTGCTTCATCCAAGTACATACACAGGGGCACTCAACGACTGTTTCTGTAAAACAGCAGTTCGGAGAAGAAAATATTGCTTATAATTTTCTATTACTTAAGGACGGCCAAGAATTTCTAGATAACCGTTCCGTTCATGTATATTTTCGAAGCTTCTCTAATAAATTCACTACGATTTTCTGAATTTTAATTTCTCACATTTCACTCCCTAGATCAGGCTTTTTTTTCGTATAAAGACAAAACGAAATCTAAAATTTTCGGATTCAAAAATGTAATAGAGAGAGGAATCATAAAAAATCTCAATTTTGTAACACATAAATTGCATCTAAAATTTTCGGGAAAATAATAGAGAAGCCCTTGTAATTTCGAAAAGACTCGACGATTCCCCCGGCTAGGATGACCCAAGAGATGTAAATTCTATTGCGCCGCTTACGGAATGGATTTCTGGAAAACAGGATAGCCTAAAGAGTGTTTTCAATGTATTCAGAAGGAAACCCCGTCGTTGGGTGCCCTTAAAATACAGTTTCCTTGTAGCTGAAGGTGCGTCTTCGATCTACAAATGTGTTGTATGTTAAAAGCATCTTATCTTTTATGGACTTCTGTTGCATGATGGCAGCTTGATTTGCGAAGTGTTAGTGGGAGTGAGACCCAGGCCTACTTAGACGAGCGAAATATGTAATAGATTTTCAGTTGTCGAAAGCTAAATTTCTTGTTCTTGACATGTATTTAATTTAGATCCTTAAGTCTTCAGATATGACGCCTCACGGATAGCTGCTGTCATGAAATCCTAGCCATTGACTGGAAAACGGTACCTGGTGGGATCTTGCTCAACTCGTCAGAGGTAAGTAAAAAATATCCCATGCCGGTCTTTCACCAAATAATGTGGAGGCACTTGTCTGAAATGAAATTGGGATGGGATCGAAGCTGGTAGCGGAAAATTCTTAATAAGAATGGACTAAATAGGCATGTGTTAAAACTGCTGAAAGCCGGAGAGAAAAAAGGGGTTACTCCACCTTTAATCGGTCAGAACCTTCACTTACACTTACACTTACCCCCTTTTCTAGAGATATGAAGGAACTGTCTGGTAAGGCACTGTCACGAGTAGGACTGGAATTATGGTTGACATGACAACCTGTTGTATTAATTATGTTGCTTGGTGACGATGACGACGACAAAGTAATGATGATGTCAGCGGCAACAGACAACAGTGGTGTTGATGATTAAGCCAATTCAATGACCTTCTTCAGCAGGTGAAACGAATTGAAACTTTGACTAGAAATATGTGTATCGCAGAACGTCGGGAAGCTTCTGGCAACGTCGTTCTCAGAGTCCTCTTGGTAGATGAGTAGGAGAGGGCCCTGGGAACGTGGTTGGTTTTGGGGTTGGATGATTGCCTGTACAAAGATTGGAATGGGGGGTGGGTAGAAATAAAGCAAATTTACTAGCTGAAGACCAAAATAACTCAACAGCAAAGTCAAAAGGGATTTGGGTTTTCCCGATAGTTTGGATGGTCTTGACGGTCCCCTTCTCGGAGGATTTACCAAAGGCCAGTAGGGATAAAACTGAAAATAATAACTTACAAATGAAGCACATGATGGACTCATTTGAAGCACAAAAGAAAAAAAAATGCCAAAAAAGTAAATAAATGAGGAAAAATGGAACAAAAACGAACTTGAAATAAGAAATAGATGAAAGCAACGAAAGATAAAAAGAAAACTAGTAAAATTAAATAATACAAAATAAATGTCATATTATAATGAAACTGAAAATAAGGTCAAATAAATAGTATAATAATTTATTGATAATAATAATGATCACGATAATGATAATAATAATAATAATAGAAAAGGAATTAACAGCAACGAAAACTACTTGATTGGTTTTTGAAACCGTAACTGCAAAGACAGTAATTAAAACAGTCACGTTGCAGAAATCCAGCTAGAAGTATTTTTGATTTGTAAAATTAAGTCACTTTAAACGTTTTTCCTTTTCTATTATTATCATTGTACTTATTAGTAACATAGTTATCGGTCATACCTAATTTATAAATATTTTTCCAAGTTTCTTTTTGTTTCGTTCTTTTTATTTATTTGCCTTTTTTGTGCGTAAGTTATTGTTTTCAGGTTTTATCCCTACTGACCAATGTTATTTTCCGCTAGTTTAAATTTATATGTGACATTTCCAACTGTGTCGCTTTCACGCTATATAAGGACGGTCTGACCATCCGAAATATCTAGAAACACCTTGTCGCTTTTGTCTTTGCTGTTTTGTTTTTGTTTTGTTATTATGTGTTAAACGAATTGACCCCAAGAAGGAGTGAGAAAAAACTAAGCTTTGATGATAAGTTCAGTCAAACATTTTGACCTGAGATCTTGAGAGATTTAGGAGCAGTGAACGTTAACAAGCTGGGCAGCCATGATGAGGCACCGTGATGTGAAAAGGTCTGACGCCTGTTGCGTCGATGATGTTGACGACGACGATGATGATAGCAATGTTGACGACGATGATGCTGACGATGATGCAGACGACAATGATGATAGTGACGCTGACGACGATAATAATAATGATGATCAGATAGTGACGGAAATCCAAAGCTCAGTTTATGGCATGGCGTTTTTACCTGGTAAGTATCAGAAAACTAATTCAAAGCTTCTTTATCAATAGCTTCTTCAAGAGACAGCTGGGAAGGAGTCAGCTTCATAGAGTTAACGCAATGGCCTAAACATTGCACCGAGATGAATAAGAGAAAACTAATCTTTGATAATGTGTTCAGTTGAACTGGAGGTATTGACTCGACATAGTTGTCAGCTTGCTCTGCATTATTAGGACAGCTTGAGATTCAAAATTCCAAAAAAAATTGTTTTGCATGCATGTAATTTAATTGCAAATTGTAACAATAATTGAATTGGGAGAAGGCATTGATCCCAATTGCTTCAATGATAAAATTAAAGCTATTAATAAGATTTTTTAAATGGACGACGAAAATATTCTGCAGCAATAGCAAAATCAGTGAAGCTAGGAGATCTTGTTTAAAAATTAAACAATAAATTGTACTTTCTGTTTTTGTCCCAACAGCTTCCAGGAAAAGAGTGCTATTGGGTGTGTCTATATATCATGTTGGAGGAAGACTGTAGATGTATGCCAGCCAAGTATCCTTTGTGCAGCACTAGAAACCAAGCGAAGAACAACTTGAGACCTCAATAGACTTTATCATATTTAAGAAAGGCCCATGTTTATGCAGACTTGTTGTTGCACCGCTCGTGTTTAAACTTTGTAAACTGGCCATTCCTAAACCACAGTAAGTTTGAACTTGGGCCTCATATGTACCGAAGACTGAAGTGGAATTTTTTTTTCGAACCACCTTCTATAAGAGACCTAGTGGAATTCATATCTTTACCGGTTTCCCGGAGAAACGTGGATGGGCCTATTTTCCGCTGTTTTTTTTCTTAGTTTTGTATCGCCGTTAAAAGCTAAACGAGGTGGCAGTCCTTACATCTTTACCAGTATGAAATTCCTTTAACATATTGCTCCAACGAGAAGAACTAAAAGATTTTACACACGATTCTTAAACGACCACGCGCGTGACTGAAGGCGCGGGACGAGTGAGGCACGAACCGCGTGACCCTCACGCACGCGTTTAATCCCCTCATTAAATCTGAAGAGGATAAGAGGCTGCTCGCGGTCTATTTCGTGCCTGAAGAACGTGGCCGAGTATATAGCAAATAAGGGAACCATTATGTAAAGGAAGAAAGCTATTTTACAATAATGGAAGTCTTTCTTGCATGCATTTATGTAAATTGTTTTTATCAATTCGGCTGTGAAAACTAGAGTGTACTTGGAACTTCTGAATTCTTCTTAATTAATGCCACAAACGCTGACTTTATAGCTTAACGTGTAACATAAACAGCAATAACCTTCTAATGCATCAAGATTCTCAGAGGTTCCAAGCTAACGTTTTGCCTGTATCTGAATTCGCGAAAATTGTCTGCAAAAACGAAAAAATAAGAAGCAAATAAAAAAAATTGTTGCGACTATCTGCTGAGTGATAGAAAGCGAACCATAGCTTTCAATCCTTTTACATTGGTTCGATAAATGTTAAGCGTTTGCCAGCGCCTAAGAGGTAATGAAGAATGAAACGAACCATGAGAACACTACGCTGATTGTGCTGATACATGCGCCTATTCTCAGATATCAAAACTGATTCATTCAGGCTTTAGTTGGATTCAAATCATGATCTTTGTTTTGGTTACTGGCCTTGTGCTTCTAGAGCACCAAATAGTGTAATTTTCAAGGTGCAGAATCTCAGTATTCCCCTGAATCTGTTTGCTGATAGCTTAAAGAAATGAATTGGATGTCAGCAGTGGACTCTGTAATTAGTTCTCTAACTCCTCAACAAGCCGTTGTTTTGATATCACTTACTCTGTTTTTAACAAGTATTTCATTTAGGTCAGAGATCGCAGAGACGTCCGGCCGTGTTATGGCAGTTCTGAACTCAACCATCATCAGCAGTGATCTATAACCTGTAAGTACCGGAATGCAGAAAGTAAAGAGCTTTACGGTCAATTGTGCCCTTACTGCACCAAAGTCGTGACTTTATAGATAAACTGGTTTCTGTTCCAGTTGGATTCCAACCCGTGAACATTTCTTCGTTAGTAAGCAAAAAGATATGAAATATTTTCATGAGATTCAAACGCCAGGGCCTCTGCAGAATCTGTCATGGTGCAACGTTTACTTTGATAATCTGCTTTTAGAAACTTTTTTTTAGGTCTGGGCAGTTTCAGAGGTTGTCTCAGCTCCAAGTCGTTACATATAGAGAATTTTCACTCACGTGACCAGCATCCCTGCAAATTTACTGGAAGAGAAGAATTCGTTTGCATAAGAAAAGAAGTCAACTCCCAGAGGACTGCTTTGCAACAACAACATTGCCGCCTTGACGTCATGTGAAAACGCTCTTGTAACCGGCCCAGTGACGTAGTGGTTGATCACGTGACCCTACCTACAAGATTCAAGGTATGTACCAGAAAGGAAGAAAATGTTCTCCCAAAATATCCTAAAATAACTGAAAAGTCTTTGATTATTTCAAGCCATGACTTTAATTCCAGTAATCATCCAATTCAGCTCAACGAAGATGACCGTCGTGTCTTAATGGAATTATACAAATCGAAGAGTCACTTCCAAAACAGAGCTTAAGATACTGTCTAGACCAAAACTACAAGGAAGAACACACATCCAAGGATGAAAACGGATCAATACCAGCATTTACTTGTAATAACAAGGGCAAACTATTGCTTGTTTTCTAAATCCTTGTTTTTCAGAAACCTTACATTTAGGTCAGAAAGCCGCTGATGTCTGAGAGTAGAAGAAATCTGGAAGTCTCTTCAATAGTGATTTGAACAAAAAACTACATTTCTTGTTCTTGAGATGTATTTTATTTAGATCTGAACTGAATTCAGATGTGACGTCTCCTCAAGGATAGCTGCTGTCATGAAATCCTAGCCATTGACACTGAAAAATATTCAATGCCCTTCTTTCACCAAATAATGTGGAAGCACTTGTCTGAAATGAAATTAGAATCGGATCGAAACTGTGGGCTGAAAATTGTTAATAAAAGTTTTGTATCGAATTAAATGGACTAAACAAGCATGTGGTAAAACTGCTGAAGCGGGACAGAAAAAGAGGGGTAACTCCATCTTTGTTCGGTCAGAATCTTCACTTATAGCCTTGTCTCCTTTTTCTAAAGAGATGAAGCAATTGTCTGGTGAGGTTCTGTCACGAGTAGAACCGGAATTATGGTTGACATGACAACTGTTGTTATGTTGCTTGGTGACGATGACGACGACAAAGTAATGATGTCAGCGGCAACAGACAACAGTGGTGTTGATGATGAAGCCAATTCAATGACCTTCTTCAGCAGGTGAAACGTAAATTGAAAATTTAACTAAAAACAAGTGTATCGCAGAACCTCGGGAAGCTTCGGGCAAAGTCGTTCCCAGAGTCCTCTTGGTGGATGAGTGGATGAGTAAGAGAGGGACCTGGGACCGTGGTTGGTTTCGGGTTGGATGGTTACGTGTAAAATGATAGGGATGGGAGGGTCGGTAGAAATAAAGCAAATTGACTAGCTCACGCGACTAAAATATCACAACAGAAAAGTTAAAAGGGATTTGGGTTTTCCCGATAGTTCGGATGGTCTTGGCGCTCTTCTCAGAGGATTTACAAAAGGCTAGTAGGGATAAAACTGAAATTAATAGCTTACAAATGAAACACATGACAGACTCATTTGAAAGACAAAAGAAAAGAAAAATGCGAAAAAGGTAAATAAATGAGGAAAAATGGAGCAAAAATGAACTTAAAATAAGAAATAACTGAAAGTAACGAAAGATAAATAGAAATCTAGTAAAATTAAATAATATATAATAAATGTCATATAATAATGAAATTGAAAATAAAGTCAAATAAATAATATAATAAATTAATAATAAGGATAATCGTGATCACGATAGTGATAATAGTTAATAGAAAAGGAATTAACAGCAACGAAAAATACTTGATTGGTTTTTGTAAACGTAACTGCAAGGACAGTAATTAAAGCAGTCACGTTGCAAAAATTCAGCTAGAAGTATCTTTGATGTTTAAAATTAAGTCACTTTAAATGTTTTTCCTTTCCTGTTACTATCACTATACTCATTAGTATCATAGTTATCTGCTATATTCAATTTATGAATATTTTCCCAAGTTTCTTTTTGTTTCGTTCTTTCTATATATTTGCCTTTTTTGTCTTTATTCTTTTGTGCGTAAGTTATTGTTTTTAAGTTTTATTCCTACTGACCAATACTATTTTCAACCAGTTTAAATTATTGTATCACATTTTCAACCGTGCCGCTTTCAGGCTATATATGGACGGTCTGACCATCCGAAATATCTGGAAACGCCCAGTCCCTTTTGTCTTTGCTGTTTTGTTATCATTTTGCTATTATGTGTTACACGAATTGACCCAAAGAAGGAGTGGGAAAAAAAACTAAGCTTTGATGATAAGTTCAGTTAAACGTTTGGTCTTGACATCTTGAGAGATTTAGGAGCAGTAAACGTTAACAAGCTGGGCAGCCATGATGAACCACCGTGATGTGAAAAGGTCTGACGCCTGTTTTTTTTTAACGTTGCATGGATGATGATGATGATGGTGATTATGATGGTGCTGATGACGACGACGATGATGCCGAGGACGATGATAATAATGATGTTGACGACGATTTAGCAATGTGACGGTGTTGATAACAATGCTGACGACGATGATGCAGACGACAACGATGATGATGATGATGGTAATGACGGGAACCCAAAGCTCAGTTAATGGCCATGGCATCTTTACCTGGTAAGTATCAGAAAACTTATGTAAAAGCTTCCCCATCAATAGCTTCCTCAAGAGACGGCTGGGAACGAGCCAGCTCCATAGGTTTAACACGAGGGCCTAAGCATTGCAAAGAGAGGAGTAAGAGAAAACTAATCTTTGATAATGTGTCCAGTTGAACTGGAGGTATTGACGCGACACAGTTGTCAGCTTCCTCTGCTTTACTTACTGACATTAGGAGAGCTTGGGATTCAAAATTCCATCAGATGAATTTTGCTTACTCTGGCAGCGGAACTGCCACACTGACCTAATTAAAAATTATAATAATAATTGAATTGGGAGTAGGCATTGATCGCAATTGCTTCAATGATAAAATTAAAGCTACTAATAAGATTTTTTGAATGAACGTCGAAAATATTCTGCAGCAATAGCAAAATAAAGGTGGGAGATCTCGTTTAAAAATTAAACAATAAATTGTACTTTCTGTTTTTGTCCCAACAGCTTCCAGGAAAAGAGTGCTATTGGGTGTGTCTATATATCATGTTGGAGGAAGACTGTAGATGTATGCCAGCCAAGTATCCTTTGTGCAGCACTAGAAACCAAGCGAAGAACAACTTGAGACTTCGATAGACTTTATCATATTTAAGAAAGGCCCATTTTTTTACAGCCTTGTTGTTGCACGCTGGTGTTTAAACTTTGTAAACTGGCCATTCCTTAACCACAGTAAGTTTGAACTTGGGCCTCATATGTACCGAAGACTGAAGTGGAATTTTTTTTCGAACCACCTTCTATAAGAGACCTAGTGGAATTCATATCTTTACCGGTTTCCCGGAGAAACGTGGATGGGCCTATTTTCCGCTGTTTTTTTTCTTAGTTTTGTATCGCCGTTAAAAGCTAAACGAGGTGGCAGTCCTTACATCTTTACCAGTATGAAATTCCTTTAACATATTGCTCCAACGAGAAGAACTAAAAGATTTTACACACGATTCTTAAACGACCACGCGCGTGACTGAAGGTGCGGGACGAGTGAGGCACGAACCGCGTGACCCTCACGCACGCGTTTAATCCCCTCATTAAATCTGAAGAGGATAAGAGGCTGCTCGCGGTCTATTTCGTGCCTGAAGAACGTGGCCGAGTATATAGCAAATAAGGGAACCATTATGTAAAGGAAGAAAGCTATTTTACAATAATGGAAGTCTTTCTTGCATGCATTTATGTAAATTGTTTTTATCAATTCGGCTGTGAAAACTAGAGAGTACTTGGAACCTCTGAATTCTTCTTAATTAATGCCACAAACGCTGACTTTATAGCTTAACGTGTAACATAAGCAGCAATAACCTTCTAATGCATCAAGATTCTCAGAGGTTCCAGGAAGCATTTTGCCTGTATCTGAATTCGCGAAAATTTTCTGCAAAAACGAAAAAATAAAAAGCAAATAAAAAAAATTATTGCGACTATCTGCTGAGTGATAGAAAGCGAATCATAGCTTTCAAACCTTTTACATTGGTTCAGTGAATGGTTACCGTTTGCCAGCGCCTAAGAGGTAATGAAGAATGAAACGAACCATGAGAACACTACGCTGATTGTGCTGATAGATGCGCCTATTCTCAGGTATTAAGACTGATTCATTCAGGCTTTAGTTGGATTCAAACCCACGATGTTTGTTTTGGTTAGTGGCCTGGAGCACCTAGTCCACCAAAGAGTGCAATTTTCAAGGTGTAGAATCTCAGCAATCCACTGAATCTGTTTGATGATAGTTTCAAGAAATGAATTGGATGCCAGCAGTGAACTCTGTAATTGGTTCTCTAACTGCTCAACAAGCCGTTGTTTTGATATCACTTCCTCTGTTTTTAACAAGTATTTTATTTAGGTCAGAGATCGACAGAGACGTCCGGCCGTGTTATGGCAGTTCTGAACTCAACTATCATCAGCAGTGATCTATAACCTGTAAGTACTAGACTGTAGAAAGGAAAGAGCTTTAAGGTCAATAGTGCCCTCACTGCACCAAAGTCGTGACTTTATAGATAATCTGGCTTCTGTTCCAGTGGGATTCCAACCCGTGAACATTGCTTCGTAAGTAAGCAAATTGAAATGAAATATTTTTATGAGATTCAAACGCCAGGGCCTCGGCAGGAACTGTCATGGTGCAACGTTTACCTTGATAATCTGCTTTTAGAAACTTTTTTTTAGGTCTGGGCAGTTTCAGAGGTTGTCTCAGCTCCCAGTCGTTACATATAGAGAATTTTCACTCACGTGACCAGCATCCCTGCAAATTGACTGGAACAAAAGAATTCGTTTGCATAAGAAAAGAAGTCAACTCCCAGAGGACTGCTTTGCAACAGCAACATTGCCCCAGTGACGTCATGTGAAAACGCTCTTGTAACCGGCCCAGTGACGTAGTGGTTGATCACGTGACCCTGCCTACAAGATTCCAGGTATGCGCCAGAAAGGATGAAAATGTTCTTCCAAAATATCCTAAAATAACTCAAAAGTCTTTGATGATTATTTCAAGCCATGACTTTAATTCCAGTAATCATCCAATTCAGCTCAACGAAGATGACCGTCGTGTCTTAATGGAATTATACAAATCGAAGAGTCACTTCCAAAACAGAACTTAAGATACTGTCTGGACCAAAACTACAAGGAAGAACACACATCCAAGGATTAAAACGGATCAATACCAGCATTTAATTGTAATAACAAGGGCAAACTATTACTTGCTTTCTAAATCCTTGTTGTTCAGAATCAAAACCTTACTTTTAGGTCAGAAATTCGCTGATGTCTGAGAGTAGAAGCAATCTGGAAGTCTCTTCAATAGTGATTTGAACGAAAAACTAAATTTCTTGTTCTTGAGATTTTTTTTCTAGATCCAAACTGATTTCAGATGTGACTCCTCCTGAAGTGTAGCTGCTGTCATGAAATCCTACCCATTGACATTGAAAAATATTCAATGCCCGTCTTTCACCAAATAACGTGGAGCACTTGTCTGGAATGAAATTAGAATCGCATCGAAACTGTGGGCTGAAAAGCGTTAATAAAAGTTTTGTATCGAATTAAATGGACTAAATAAGCATGTGGTAAAACTGCTGAAGCCGGAGAGAAAAAGAGGGGTAACTCCATCTTTATTCGGTCAGAACCCTCAGTTGCAGCCTTGTCTCCTTTTTCTAGAGAAATGAAGCAATTGTCTGGTGAGGCTCTGTCACGAGTAGAACCGGAATTATGGTTGACATGACAACTGTTGTTATGTTGCTTGGTGACGATGATGACGACGAATTAAAGTAATGATGATGTCAGCGGCAAGGGACAACAGTGGTGTTGATGATGAAGCCAATTCGATGACCTTCTTCAGCAGGTGAAATGTGAATTGAAACTTTGACTAGAAATCTGTGTATCGCAGAACCTCGGAAAGCTTCGGGCAACGTCATTCCCAGAGTCCTCTTGGTGGATGAGTAGGAGAGGGCCCTGGGAACGTGGTTGGTTAAGGGGTTGGTTGATTGCCTGTAAAAATTTGGATGGGAGGGTGGGTAGAAATAAAGCAAATTGAGTAGCTTAAGACCAAAATAACCCAACAGCAAAGTGGAAAGGGATTTTGGTTTTTTCGATGGTTTGGATGGTCTTGGCGTTCTTCTCGTAGGATTTACAAAAGACCAGTAGGGATAAAACTGAAAATAAATAATAACTTACAAATGAAGCACATAAAGGACTCCTGTGAAGCACAAAAGAAAAGAAAAATGCGAAAAAAGTAAATAAATGAGGAAAAATGTAGCAAAAATGAACTTGAAATAAGAAAAAGCAACCAAAGATAAAAAGAAAACTGGTGAAATTAGATAATACATAATAAATGTCTCATAATAATGAAATTGAAAATAAAGTCAAATAAATAATATAATAAATTATTGATAATAATAACGATAATCGTGATCACGATAGTGATAATAATTAATAGAAAAGGAATTAAAAGCAACGAAAAATACTTAATTAGTTTTTGTAAACGTAACTGCAAGGACAGTTTACAAAGCTTACGTTTACTGCTTTAAAAAGCAGTCACGTTGCAAAAATCCAGCTAGAAGTATTTTTGGTTTTTAAAATCAAGTCACTTTAAATGTTGTTCCTTTTCTATTACTATCATTATACTCATTAGTATCATAGTTATCTGTTATATCCAATTTATAAATATTTTTCAGGTTCTTTTTTTGTTTCGCTCTTTCTATTTATTTGCCTTTTTAGTCTCTATTCTTTTGTGCGTAAGTTATTGTTTTTAAGTTTTATCCCTACTGAGCAATTGGATTTGCAGTTAGTTTAAAGTATTGTATCACATTTCTAACTGTGCCGCTTTCATGCTATATAAGGACGGTCTGACCATCCGAAATATCTGGAAACGCTCTGTCGCTTTTGTCTTTGCTGTTTTGTTATTATTTTTTGTTTTATGTGTTACACGAATTGATCCAACGAAGGAGTGAGAAAAAAAAAGACTAAGCTTTGACGATAAGTTCAGTTAAACTTTTGGTCTTGACATCTTGAGAGATTTAGGAGCAGTAAACGTTAACAAGCTGTGCAGCCATGATGAGGCACCGTGATGTGAAAAGGTCTGGCGCCTGTTTCTTTTTTTAACGTTGCTTGGATGATGATGATGGTGGTGATGATGACTACGACGATGATGCTGAGGACGACAATGATAGCAATGTTGACGATGGTAATGATAACAATGTTGATGACGATGATGCTGACGATGATGAAGACGACAACGATGATGACGATAATAATGATAATAATAGTGACGGAAACCCAGAGCTCAGTTACTGGCCATTGCGTGTTTACCTGGTAAGAATCAGACAACTAATTCAAAGGTTCTTCATCAATAGCTTCTTCAAGAGATGGCTAAGAACGAGCCAGCTTCATAGGTTTAATGCAAGGGCCTAAACATTGCACCGAGAGGACTAAGCGAAAACTAATCTTTGAAAATGCGTTCTGTTGAACTGCATGTATTGTCTCGACACAGTTGTCAGCTTCCTCTGCTTTACTTACTGACATTAGGACAGCTTGGGATTCAAAATTTCATCAAATGAATTTTGCTTGCATGTAATTTAATTAAAAATTATAACAATAATTGAATTGGAAGTAGGCATTGATCGCAATTGCTTCAATGATAAAATTAAAGCTATTAATAAGATTTTTTAAATGCACGACGAAAATATTCTGCAGCAATAGCAAAGTAAAGCTGGGAGATCTTGTTTAAAAATTAAATAATAAATTGTACTTTCTGTTTTTGTCCCAACAGCTTCCAGGAAAAGAGTGCTATTGGGTGTGTCTATATATCATGTTGGAGGAAGACTGTAGATGTATGCCAGCCAAGTATACTTTGTGCAGCATTAGAAACTAAGCGAAGATCAACTTGAGACTTCGATAGACTTTATAATATTTAAGAAAGGCCCATGTTTATACAGACTTGTTGTTGCACCACTCGTGTTTAAACTTTGTAAACTGGGCATCCTAATCCGTACTAAGTCTGAACTTGGGCCTAATATAATTATTTTTCGAACACCCTTCTGTAAGAGACCTTGTGGAATTCATATCTTTACTGGTTTCTCGGAGAAAACTGGGTGGGCCTATTTTCCACTGTTATTTTTTCTTAGATGTGTATCGACGTTAAAAGCTAAACGAAGTGGCAGTGCTTACATTATTACCAGTATGAAACTCCTTTAACATATTGCTCTAACGAGAAGAGCTAAACAATTTTACACATGATTCACAAATGACCACGCACGTGACTGATGGCGCGGGACCGGTGAGGCGCGAACTGCGTGACTCTCACGCACGCGTGTACTCCCCTCATTAAATCTGAGGAGGAAGAGGCTGCTTACAGTCTATTTCGTGCCTGAAGAACGTGGCCGAGTATATAGCGAATAAGGGAGCCATTATGTAAAGAAAGAAAGCTATTTTACAATAATGGAAGTCTTTCTTGCATTCATTTATGTAACTTGTTTTATCAATTCGGCTGCGAAAATTAGAGAGTACTTGGAACTTCTGAATTCTTCTTAATTAATGCCACAAACGCTGACTTTATAGCTTAACATGTAACATAAACAGCAATAACCATCTAATGCATGAAGATTTTGAGAGGTTCCAAGGTAACGTCTTGCCTGTATCTGAATTCGCGAAAATGGTCTGCAAAAAAAAAAAATAGATAAAAAACTTATTGTGACTATCTGCTGAGTGATAGGTAAGGAATCATAGCTTTCAATCCTTTTACATTGGTTCAATGAATGGTTAGCGTTTGCTAGCGCTTAAGAGGTAATGAAAAATGAAACGAACCACGAGAAGACTACGCTAAATGTGCTGATACATGCACCTATTCTCATGTATTAAAACTGATTCATTCAGGCGTTAGTTGGATTCAAACCGCGATCTTTGTCTTGGTTACAGGCCTTGTGCTCTTAGTCCACCAAGCAAGTTTCAAAGTAGAATCTCAAACGATCCACTGAATCTGTTTGATGATAGCTTAAAGAAATGAATTGGATGTCAGCAGTGGACTCTTTAATCGGTTCTCCAACTTCTCAACAAGCCAGTGTTTTGGTATCACTTCCTCTGTTTTTAACAAGTATTTCATTTAGGTCAGAGATCGACAGAGACGTCCGGCCGTGTTATGGCAGTTCTGAACTCAACTATCGTCAGCAGTGATCTATAACCTGTAAGTACCAGAATGTACAAATTAAAGAGCTTTACGGTCAATTGTGCCCTTGCTGCACCAAAGTCGTGACTTTATAGATAAACTGGCTTCTGTTCCAGAGGGATTCCAACCGTTGAACATTGCTTCGTTAGTAAGCAAATTGAAATGAAATATTTTCATGAGATTCAAACGCCAGGGCCTCTGAAGGGCCTCTGTCATGATGCAACGTTTGCTTTGATGACCTGCTTTTAGAATCTCTTTTATTTAGGTCCTGGTAGTTCAGAAGTTGTCTCAGCTCCCAGTTGTTACATATAGATTGTTTTCACTCACGTGACCAGCATCCCTGCAAATTGACTGGATCAAAAGAATTCGTTTGCTTAAGAAAAGAAGTCAACTCATAGAGGACTGCTTTGGAGCACCAACATGGCTGCCGTCTTGACACATCAATATGGCCGCTGTGACGTCATGTGAAAACGCTCTCTAACCGGCCCAGTGACGTAGCTGTTGATCACGTGACCCTACCTACAAGATTCAAGGTGTGTACCAGAAAGGAAGGAAATATTCAACCAAAATATTTTAAAATGACCCAAAAGCCTTTGATGATTATTTCAGGCCATGACTTTAATTCCAGTAATCATCCAATTGAGTTCAACGAAGATGACCCTCGTGTCTTAATGGAATTATACAAATCGAAGAGTCACTTCCAAAACAGAGCTTAAGATACTGTCTAGACCAAAACTACAAGGAAGAACACACATCCAAGGATGAAAACGGATCAATACCAGTATTTAGTTGTAATAACGAGAGCAAACTATTACTTGCTTTCTAAATCCTTGTTCTTCAGAAACCTTACATTTATGTCAGAAAGTCGCTGATGTCTTAGAATAGAAGAAATCTGGAAGTCTCTTCAATAGTGATTTGAACAAAAAACTAAATTTCTTGTTCTTGAGATGAATTTTATTTAGATCCGAACTGACTTCAGATGTGACGCCTCCTCAACGATAGCTGCTGTCATGAAATCCTAGCCATTGACATTGAAAAATTTTCAATGCCTGTCTTTCACCAAATAATGTGGAAGCACTTGTCTGAAATGAAATTAGAATCGGATCGAAACTGTGGGCGGAAAATTGTTAAAAAAAGTTTTGTAGCGAATTAAATGGACTAAATAAGCATGTATTAAAACTGCCGAAAGCCGCAGAGAAAAAGAGGGGTAACTCCACCTTTATTCGGTCAGAACCTTCACTTACAGCCTTGTCTCCTTTTTTCTAGAGACTGAAATGAAGGAATTGTCTGGTGAGGCTCTGTCATGAGTAGATCTGGAATTATGGTTGGCATGACAACTGTTGTTATGTTGCTTGGTGACGATGACGACGACAAAGTAATGATGTCAGCGGCAACGGACAACAGTGGTGTTGATGATGAAGCCAATTCAATGACCTTCTTTAGCAGGTGAAACGTAAATTGAAAATTTAACTAGAAATAGGTTTATCGCAGAACCTAGGGAAGCCTCGGGCAAAGTCGTTCCCAGAGTCCTCTTGGTGGATGAGTGGATGAGTAAGAGAGGGACCTGGGACCGTGGTTGGTTTCGGGTTGGATGGTTACGTGTTAAATGATAGGGATGGGAGGGTGGGTAGAAATAAAGCAAATTGACTAGCTCACGCGACTAAAATATCACAACAGAAAAGTTAAAAGGGATTTGGGTTTTCCCGATAGTTCGGATGGTCTTGGCGCTCTTCTCAGAGGATTTACAAAAGGCTAGTAGGGATAAAACTGAAATTAATAGCTTACAAATAAAACACATGATAGACTCATTTGAAAGACAAAAGAAAAGAAAAATGCGAAAAAGGTAAATAAATGAGGAAAAATGGAGCAAAAATGAACTTAAAATATGAAATAACTGAAAGTAACGAAAGATAAATAGAAATCTAGTAAAATTAAATAATATATAATAATGAAATTGAAAATAAAGTCAAATAAATAATATAATAAATTAATAATAAGGATAATCGTGATCACGATAGTGATAATAGTTAATAGAAAAGGAATTAACAGCAACGAAAACTACTTGATTGGTTTTTGAAACCGTAACTGCAAGGACAGTAATTAAAGCAGTCACGTTGCAAAAATTCAGCTGGAAGTATTTTTGATTTTTAAAATCAAGTCACTTTAAATGTTTTTCCTTTCCTGTTACTATCATTATACTCATTAGTATCATAGTTATCTGCTATATTTAATTTATGAATATTTTCCCAAGTTTCTTTTTGTTTCGTTCTTTCTATATATTTGCCTTTTTTTGTCTTTATTCTTTTGTGCGTAAGTTATTGTTTTTAAGTTTTATTCCCACTGACCAATATTATTTTCAACCAGTTTAAATTATTGTATCACATTTTCAACCGTGCCGCTTTCATGCTATATAAGGACGGTCTAACTATCCGAAATATCTGGAAACGCCCTGTCGTTTTTGTCTTTGCTGTTTTGTTATCATTTTGTTATTATGTGTTACACGAATTGACCCAAAGAAGGAGTGAGAAAAAAAAACTAAGCTTTGATGATAAGTTCAGTTAAACGTTTGGTCTTGACATCTTGAGAGATTTAGGAGCAGTAAACGTTAACAAGCTGGGCAGCCATGATGAGGCACCTTGATGTAAAAAGGTCTGACGCCTGTTTTTTTTAACGTTGCATGGATGATGATGATGATGATGATGATGTGATGATGACGACGACGAGGATGCCGAAGACGATGATAATAATGATGTTGACGACGAAGATGATAGCAATGTTAAGGACGGTGTTGATAACAATGCTGACGACGATGATGCAGACGACAACGATGATGATGATGATGATGATGATGATGATGATGATGATGATGACGGGAACCCAAAGCTCAGTTAATGGCCATGGCGTCTTTACCTGGTAAGTATCAGAAAACTAATTTTAAAGCTTCCCCATCAATAGCTTCTTCTAGAGACGGCTGGGAACGAGCCAGCTCCATAGGTTTAACACAAGGGCCTAAGCATTGCAACGAGAGGAGTAAGAGAAAACTAATCTTTGATAATGTGTCCAGTTGAACTGGAGGTACTGACTCGACACGGTCGTGAGCTTCCTCCACTTTACTTACTGACATTATTACAGCTTGGGATTGAAAGTTCCATTAAATGATTTCTGCTTGCATGTAATTTAATTGAAAATTAAAACAATAATTGAATTCGGAGTAGGCATTGGTCGCAATTGTTTCAATGATGAAATTAAAGATATCGATAAGGTTTTTTAAATGCACGACTGAAAATATTCCGCAGCAATAGCCAAAATATAATTCATTTCAGTTTAATTCTTTATTTCACACTATATTTACACAAGTTTACGTAGGTAGGAAAATAAAGTAGCTGATAAATAATAATTAACTAAAAGACATTAAGAGCTCTCTCGTTCGACACCGTAATGTTCAGATAATTACTTACTGTAATTACTTTCTGTTTTTGTCCCAACAGCTTCCAGGAAAAGAGTGCTATTGGGTGTGTCTATATATCATGTTGGAGGAAGAGTGTAGATGTGCGCTACCCAACTATCCTTTATGCAGCACCAGAAACCAAACGAAGAACAACTTGAGACTTCGATAGACTTTATCATATTTAAGAAAGGCCCATGTTTATACAAACTTGTTGTGGCACCGCTCGTGTTTAAACTTTGTAAACTGGCCACTCCTAAACCGCAGTAAGTTTGAACGTGGGCCTAATATGTACCGAAGACTGAAGTGGTAATGTTTTTTTGAACACCCCTTGGTAAGAGACGCAGTGGAATTTATATCTTTACCGGTTTCTCGGAGAAAACTGGGTGGGATTTCTTTCCACTGTTTTTTTTTTCTTAGTTGTTTATCGCCGTTAAAAGCTAAAAGGGGTGGCAAGCCTTACATCTTTACCATGAAACTCCTTTTACAAATTTCTCTAACGAGAAGAACTAACAGATTTACACATGACCACACGCGTGACTGAAGGCGCGAGGCGGGTGAGGCACGAACCGCGTGATGCTCATGCAAACGTGTACTCCCCTCATTAAATCTGAAGAGGATAAGAGGCTGCTCGCAGTCTATTTCGTGCCTGAAGAACGTGGCTGAGTATATAGCAAATAAGGGAGCCATTATGTAAAGGAAGAAAGCTATTTTACAATAATGGAAGACATTTTTTGCATGCAGTTATGTAAATTTTATTTTTCAATTCGGCTTCGAAAAATACAGCGTTACTTGGAACTTCTGAATTCTTCTTAATTAATGCCACAAACGCTGACTTTATAGTTTAACATGTAACATAAACAGCAATAACCTTCTAATGCATGAAGATTCTCAGAGGTTCCAAGGAAACGTTTTGCCTGAATCTCAATTGTTTCACCCTCGGAGTCGTGCAAGGGGGTGGGGGCTTTGAGATGTTTTGGATTTCTTGTCTTAGACGATTTAACATCAGCACCAGGCGTTTTTAGTAGCTGTTCGTTTAACCTTCACGCGCATGTTGAGACAAGTTTAGTGATGGTCAGCTACTATTACTACGAGATATGACGTCATAAGTAGCAGGTTTCTAAGCCATTTTTTGAGTGAATGCATGTTTTTTCAACTTTTTTAACAATAAAAGTAAAACTTGTGAATGAAATGGTGCAAAGTTCTTATTTACGTTTTATTTTACATGTCAAGCACAAAAAAATTACTATTTATTTTAATTTCAACTTGATTTCTAATTTTTGTTGAAAGTACAGACATTTCACAAGGGAGCTTAATGAGCAAAGCGTTTTTGAGCGACGTATGTTAATCGGATGAGCCGAAACGTTACCAAAATTGTACTGCTAAGTGTTTCGACAGTGTATAGAGACGATTTGCCCGAACATTAAACTCTAAATCACATCTTAAGAATGCAAATTTGAAACGTCCACTTTGGTGGATGTGCGTGGCGCAAAAATGTCCTTGCTTTATAGCTCCCATCCCTATTGCCAGCAAGCACATTTGAATCAGGTGGTTGGAACGACTAGCCTTTATTTTTGGCCCTGATAGAGAAGCGCCATTTGAACACTTTTATAGGTTGAATATTCTTATTCTTCTGCCGATTCAAGGCTGAAAGTATTCTTGTGGTATTCTTTAATAATTATAGCTTATGACAATTCCATCTTAGATTATATTGGGATATCAATTATAGTTAGACTAAGTGCAGGTTTTTTCGTTCTGTTGGCAAGTTTAATTTTGCCGTTTAGAGAAAGGAATAAGTCTAGTGAAAACTTAAATTTGTATTGTATGTCGGCTGGCTCGGTTTGCCGCCTGGGGTACTGTTGCAATTTATAATACTTATGGCACATTGTCATGACTGTCGCAATTTCAGATTTGTAATAAATCCATGGCACTTTGTCATAAAAATAGTGTCACAATTTGTGATAACTGCCCATGGTAAATTAAACTGTCGCAATTTGTAATAACCTGAATTGATAATTGGAAACACAAACATGCTCGGCATGACGTCCTATTAGGAAAAGTGCTAACAATGGACACAACAAGAAAGACTTACCGGGTATCATTAAAGAGGTGTAGGAGAGGGCGATCCGATCCATAAACCCAGTTTGAAATAATCTGATTTTTTTCCCCTTTCTTTTTCCTTCTTTCCTTTTTTTTAGTTACGACATTTAACCGTTCTCAAATCTTTCAATGCTCTTCACAGTATGGTTTTGTGCATGCCTAGTCTCTGTGCGACGTTTTCCCAAGCCTTCTCAGCGGCCAATGCACCGTTGGGTGACTTACCCGAGCTGAGGAGAACGGCCGGGAAACTTTTTCGCTCGGACCACGAGCCCCGAAACGAATGGGCCGCGCTGATGGGCAACCTTTGCCAAGTACAGATATAGAAATAGAAATTGACTATCGGTGCATGACTACATAGGGCTACATGTTGGCTACATGTAGTATAGCAAAGGCGAGCGGTCAGGGTCCTGGGGCCGGCTGCTAAAAGTCCTAAAATCTTATCCCTCATAGTCTCTGCCAATAGTGGCCAAATTCAAAATTTACCTAAAATGAGGGTCTCAATGGGGTTAACCGATAGGCGTAAAACGGCCAAAAATTGAGTCGATAGCCGTAAAAATTGAAAAATTTTAACCGTTAGCCGTTAAAAAAGAGTTAACCGTAAAAGAAATTGTTCCCTAGATTTGTTAATTTTAACTGAAGATGCTAAACTCACTTATGGTTGCGTTTTTTTATTTCCCGGGTACTTGGACTCCGAACGCTCGTTAGGCCAAGCACCTTTTAGGTGTTGACCTAGACGTAGGCTCCATTTCCGTCGCTCTCTCGGTGAACTATTATTTCCCATAGCGAAAATCTGGCTTCTTGCTGGGGATTAATATTTGAGATTTTCAGGAGGCCGTGCCCTTGAAGTACTAGTGAAACAACACGCAGAGATGCCACTGTTTGTAAAACACGTTGCCGGTAAACAACAACTCCCTGTTTTTCTCTGACGCTACGGTAGACATTGCCATGCCTAGTCCCTGTACGTCGTCTTCCCACGCAATCTCGTTTAGGGTAATTCGGTGGTTTATCCGAGAAAAAAAAAACTCGCTCGGACACGTGACACGGTGGTCGGTTGCTAGGGCTTTTGCTCCCACACCTCTCAAAACTGAGAGTTTTAGGCCATAGAGAGAAGTAGAATGCATCGAATGTAACAAAACTTAAGAAGGAAGTAAGTTGATAAAATTACCTATTTATTGGTGTTTATCTCATCCCATGTGACTTCTATTGTGACGTCATAAATGATGTCCAAATTTGGCATCAGAAAGAAAATTCAGGAAAGAAATGGTAAAAATTTTACATTAGTTTTCTGTATAGAATTCTATGATTTCTGGTGAAAACCCCATCTCAATCTGGACACAGGCATTTTGTTGTAAGCCGTTTACACACTAGAGCTAGAAATGGATTGTCCGTCTGAGACTAGCCGGTGTACAGTCGTCCCCCTCCCCCACAGACACCCCTTCTCCGATTTTTTCTGAGGGGAGGGGGCGGCTATACACCTGCTATCATGAAACGGATAATCCATCTTCAAACTGTCCGTCGAAATTGACGGATGAAGTCAGGCGGATTGGTCATTCAAAATTAAAATCATTTCATTTGCAAATTAAGACATATTACCTATCTGACTCGAATTGCCAAACGGATAACCCTTCTCACACGAATAATCCGTCTCTAGAGTGAAAACGGCCATATAAATGAGTTGGGCTTTCGTGTGTCTGCTTTTGCTTTTTCACAAAGACTATTCTCAATTTGACTATTGATATTTCTATGCGTAAAATAATATTAGAAGTGGAATACTTTATAAAAAGGATGATCTATCAAATGTTAAAATTTTTCAAAAGAATGGCTTATTTCATCCCGAGATGATTCTAAGACCTTTATTTTGCTTTAAAGATACAAAAAATACACGTTGATTAATATTTAACTCTTCGAAAAAAAAGAAACTAATTATTAACTTTGTTGTTAACCGTAACTGAAAAA
>CALNXI010003014.1:25000-32500 GCA_942486025.1 Porites evermanni
CACACTACAATCCTGGTAGTAGAAAGAGCTGATAGGTCCCTGGGCCAAGCTGTTATGTGGCTTTTTTGTCTGCTTTTGAAAGAAACGTAGATTTGATGCTATAATAATATAGTCTGACAACTTTTACTTAGAAGGCCAGTTCTGTGTCTTCAAATTTCCACCCCCACACATTTTCTTGCATTTTCAACATTGACGCCCCAGAATTAAGCCCCTTAGAAAATTGTACCCCCTCCAAACTACCGCCCCCCACCCCCTTTCCGGGACGTAATAGACAATCAGTCCCTAAACTGAGCGAAGCAAACAAAAGCTAAGATCGGGGAATAACGGATCACAATCGGCAGAGTTCTTAGGTCGTTCGTATTCCATTGTTACACGTGCACTCGCTCACTCACTCAACAGGAAAACATAGTGGCTTTCGCCCCCATAAGGAGGCAGTAAGCAACAAAAACGAACACCCGGGTAAAGGAAGACACGAGGTCTGGGACCAAGAAACGATGTTCTCACAACTTGTTTCATACAATTTCCCTTCCACGAATATTTTTTGTACCTCACACGCCTGCCCCCCGTCCCTAAAGCGGTCTAATGCATCTTTCCACTGTTGCTTAAAAAATAGTCTCCCAGCTGGCTGCAAAGGAGACTATTTGAAGAAGACTGGCTTTTCATTTTAACATTTTCCTTCTATTTAATGCAACACATGCCACTTTAGTGGTCTAAATTTTGGATAAGGATAAAAAATAGGAACTTTGAGAATTTCGCATACAAGTTAAACTTCACCGGGAAAGCCACAACTAGTTGCAAAAGTGCTTGAGACACTGTACCGTATTTTAGCATAAATGGCCTGTTCATCATCTTGTGCTTGTGATCCCCCCTCCACCCCTTATCAAAGTTGCTAGCAATACAAGACCACGCTCAAAACTTGGAGGAACAACTTTGAATGGGAGGGAGGACGGGGGTCAGTATCATATCTCACAGACCTGTGACCAGGAGCGATTTGAAGCAAGAAAGGTCGTTTTTTCGTGGGAGTGTCTCGACATTTTTGCAACTCGTTGCAGCAGCCTCACAAAGACCAACTTGAGGGAATTAGCTTGCTATTACTGTTAAGGTTTGGTGACTGAGTAGAGCTATTAACAGTTGTTCTCGATGTAGCCCAGAGGTTTTGCACTTGTTTGTATCTCGGTATCTTGCTAAGCAATTTGCTTGTAACCGACAACTCACAGGGAGTTTTAGTTGGAAATGCGGCTTGCTTAGCCCTGACCGCCTGAAAAAAGTTGAAGTCCATACACTTTGCAAGATTTTCAAAAGTGTTTAAAAAAGCACAGATCATAGTCACAGGGTCCAGAGGACTTTCGTGTGAATAAATGAATTACTTATTTAAAGTCTTAGCTTGAAAAATGTCTATACCTGTCGCTTAGCACGATTAATTAGCCCAATGGGATCTTAATGAATCTACTGTAAACGATTTCTTCGCTTCTTATCTGACCAGATCGACTTTGTTGTTCGCCATTCTGAAAATCAATAACCGCAGGCCATATCCTCGCTGGCGCACGGAACGTCGCCCGAAGGGTGACCGAAGGCTGTCGCCCGAAGGGCGACCGAGGCACGACTGTAAGCCGATCTTGCGAGCCCTTAGTCTCTTGGTTTGCGGTCTATAGAATGTGTAACGAAACTGTAACGCAATCAAAATAACCCATTTTTTCAGAGGTTTTCGACGGCTTTTGATGTTCTAACGACAAACACATCCCCTCTGGACCCTGTGTCATAGTCATCATATGTAAAGACTACACGTTTTTACCAGGATTGTAGCACAAAGGTCATCCTGTAACCCGAGTATGGACCTCCTGCAGATTAAGTAAAAATAATCATACTCATAAGATTATTTTTGTTCGTTACAACCGCAGCTTGAGCAAGTTTACATTTATTATTTTATGTTTTTCATGGGATAAAAGGAAGAATTAAATTAACATAATTTACAGACCGCTACATGTAAATTGATATTCTATCGTCACCGCTCTATGTTGTGACAGGTGGCATTGGCGAGGGGCGCTAACCAATAGCCGAACAACACTTGTCCGAATGCTAAGCTGAAAGATTCCTTAACGTAGAGTGTTTTTTATCTTATACAGCTCATTCCCTGCAACGGAATGGCGTCGAAATACGAACTTGATTTGCAAGAAGTTATTTCTGGCGTTCAAGATTTAAGTCTCAGCTTCACCGTGCTCAGTTGGAACATTAACGGTTTAAAAAACGCAAATGCCCGACGTTTAATGATAGACAGTGTCGTTAGCTCCATCGACCCAGACGTTATGCTACTACAAGAAACCAAAAACAGCATCATCGGTCCAAATAAAATCAGAAGTCTTGATACGTACAACAGTGTACACGCTGGAGACAAGGAAGAAGCCCAGGTTTTCTTTAAAAAGAACGGCATATTCGAGATAGTATCCCAATCCCCAGTGAATAAGAAGCTAGATAATATTCTGGAAGAGATGTTCCCTAAAGATGAAACTCCCCAACTGAGAGGTGGATCAGTGCCAGCGAAAGTGTTAAGGGATCGTATTTGTGTTGTTCATCTTCGACACAAACGTACAAACCGTGATATGATTTTCATATCTTACCACAACATCCGAAAGGGTGGAGGTGAAGGAGCTGTCAAGAAGAAGGCCAGCGAATTTTGCCAAATCGTAGCAAAACTACACGAGTCTTCCAAATTCTGTGTCATAGCTGGGGTGGACATCAACTGCTGTAATTTCGTTTCTACCGATGTCACAGTTCCCTCATATGAACCAACCCCGAGGAGGAAAACAACATCCAAAGTCGACTACTTTATCTTAAAAAATCCTCCTGGCCTTCCTGTGGATTGTGTTGTGAAAGCTTTCGATCTCTTTCCAGAGAACAAGGAGGCGCCATTCTACAACAAACTCCAAAGCCTTTTGTTACTTCACTCTAAGGAAGAGTATGACAAAGCAACTGATCATGATCCGTTAACGCTTTCCTATTAAGATAAGTTGAGTACTATATTCTCTTTATTCTATGATTTAATTGATCGTTTAGTATAAGAGAGCCGGACTGTAACGTGTCCCAGCAGGAGCTAGTAAAATCACTGGCACGTGTATGTTGTCACATGATAGATCAATTTTGATTGTTGGTAGCCCAAGCTCGAAATATGAGCATCGGCGAGCATCGCTTTCGTTTCTGTAACCTACGAAAATGAAAGGATTTCAATAAAAAACAGCTTACCTTACTTAAAATGTGTGTTACATCTCTCCTGTGTGGTCCACGGGCCGATTTATGGCCGTTTTATGTCGGCTTCATCGGTTTTTATGTAAACGGGTTTCTCGCTATATAAAGGTTTACCAAGGTTGGGCACTCTAGCGAAGCGGCTCGACTGATCCACCGAAGGAAAACGGCCGGAAATGCGCTCCAACTGCTCCAATCGCCTCCAAATTCCACCTAGGTAACACACAATAGTTCTTCTTTCCATTCGTTATCTTGCTTCAAGACTCCTTTGCACCGAGAGCGAATCAAAGGTCGCAAATCTCTGCAACCTTTCCCGTCTGAAGCCATCGACTGAGGCTCGGCTTGAACTCCGCGTTACCGTTGAAAGATAGCGACACGGCCTGAGACTCAAATTACCCACACTCGGGGTGGGAGACAGTCTCTTGCTCCCGTTGACATCAATAGGAAACCAACGGGAGCAAGAGACCGTCTCCTTCCATTTTCGTAGGTTACAGAAACGATAGGTTTTTTTTCCCATACAAATCCTTATATTTTGAATGTTACACAACAATGCCGATGCTCGCCGATGCTCATATTTCGCGCTTGGGCTACCTGTGTTTTGATACATTTAAAAAAATCCGCACCAGCTTAACCCTTTAAATCCTAAAAGATTAGAAGGTTACGAGGTTTTTTTTGGTGGAACTGAAAACCGATAAAGTGAATAATGCTTTACTCATCCTTGAACCTCAAGATGACTATTTTTATCTTACTCCTTAAGCCTATGAGCTAAATGTAAATTTTAGTATCGTAACTGGCCGGCTGAATTGTCTTATTAATCATTCAAAATATTTTCAGATTCAAAACATGTTCTATGCACCAGCTTAACCCTTTAAATCCTAAAAGATTAGAAGGTTACGAGGTTTTTTGGTAGAACTGAAAACAAATAAAGTGAATAATACATTACTCATAGATGACTATTTTTATCTTACTCCTTAAGCCTATGAGCTAAATGTAAATTTTAGTATCGTAACTGGCCGGCTGAATTGTCTTATTAATCATTCAAAATATTTTCAAGGTCAAAACATGTTCTATGGAAGTTTCCTATCTTTAAAACACTTGCCTGTTCCTCGGTCGTTGATAAGGATATAAAGTTGAGTTATTTATGTGAGATGATTATTTTAGCACAAATTCTTTATATAGCAGTTGTCATCCGTCGAGCCGTATTTGTCTATTCTGGCCATGCTTTAGGGGCAGTAGCTCCTGATTTGTAAAGTACTTTGCATGTGATGAACAGGTTTATATCGGGCAATCAGAGATTTCCTATCATGGCGCCGATCAAATGGATCCCGGTCTCTGAAAAAGAGATTTTCCACCGGGACGCATAATGCAAAGAGAGGATGAAAAAGGAATACAATTTGCTGAACACTTAGCTTTCAAAATGACAAACGAAAGTCTGGCGTGAATACCTTATTGGTAGCCTGTGTAGCAGGCGCCGGTTATTAATATTACTATAATTTTTTTACAGATCGCAACGTGAAGTGAAACGCTCTGACGCCTGTTGCGATGATGATGATGATGATCATGATTACGACGATGATGATGCCGACGACAATGATGATAATAATGTTAACGACAATGGTGATAGCGACGATGATGCAGACGACAACTGAATGATGATGATAATTATGATAATGATAGTGACGTTAAGGCTATTTAAAACGGCTCAATAATGCACGACCAAAATATTCTGCAGCAATAGGAAAATAAACCTAAGAGATTCTTATTTGAAAATTAAACAATAAATTGTATTCTCTGTTTTCGTCCCAACAGCTTCCATTAAAAAAATGTGCTATTGGTTGTGTCTACATAGTATATAGATTTAGCCAGCGAAAATAATTTAAATCAAACAATAAACATTAATCAATTGATTTTAAGGCACATTCATGTGACTTTCGAGGAGAGTGATTATAATTTGACAGTCCAAGGGTGAAACAAATTTTACATCAAGTTAATAGTCTTGTATGTACACTGAAGAATAGCAATCATCTTCGATCGCAGTACATTAGGCCTAGAAAACAAATTCTTCCCAAACAAAAAAACCCAGTAACCCACCTACAGCACCTTTATTTTATAAGGTTAATTCATAGTCAGTCTCTCCATTAGGCAACCACTCCGTTGGAGAGACTATGGATATTTGGGCAGCCCCGAAAGATAATTTTATGCAACACACGATAGTCCTCGGTTGCAGCCAATTTACACGTTGCATTCCTCTGTCTAAAAGGAAGGCCAAAATAACATAATTAGGGCGGATTTTTTGAGTTTGTCAAGTTTACTTTACAAGTACATTTCGGCGACAAGTCTGGTGGCGTGCAAACCAGCCTTTTAAATATACTTTTATACATAAGGTGTGAGGAAAACAGTTCTATGACTGTGTCCAGCCTCGAACAGAATTTGTTATTTTTGCCCCGTTCAAAACTATAATTTTGCAGTTTCTTCACAATTTCGGGTGACAAATTGCGCTCATACAATATCCAGGACAATCCCCTGGGGGGAATACTCCCCTATAAAAGTGACGGGGGTGCTCGTCGTACCTTTTTAGGGGTTTAAGAGGCTGTCCGCGTAAGAACCCGTAAGGCAAATTTCGGTCTATCACGGATTGCCCTGATTTTCAGTGGAAGATAACTATCCAATCCCATGAAGAAATGCCTTAAAAAATAGCGTTAACGTCGAAAGCTTTATAATGATATTTGCTTATCAGGAGAAGGCAGATCTTTGTACATGGCACTATGATAAAAAAAATGCCCAACACTTTTTCTATCTTAAATTAGCAGTAAATTTCAGTTTCATTCAAAGATCTTTAAAGCGTTTATCGGCAGCAGAATGAAACGGGAAAAACAATTCCTTTTTTCAGTGGATAAACCCAAAAGGGAGTATCTTTCTAGTTTTTGTTAGGGTATAACATCCGAATTCCAACGATGATCTTGTTTTGGTTTCAATCTGATTGAATTATAATGCTACAGGTGCCGGTTTCAAATATAGTTTTGTCAATGAAATCGCCGAAGAGATCAATGGTGAAAAATGGCTTTTTCGGCTATTTCATCAAGCAGTTCTTCCGCGAGATTGTAGACAGAGTGAGGTCCCAGTAGGGTGTGGAGGAAAATGTGTTGGTCACAGAGTGCATGGATGATATTACGTCGCACTTAGCCAGCTGTCACTTGTCTAAGTTTAGCAAGTGTAGCAAAGACAATGAAAATGAACTCATTTTAGCGAGAGTACGTATTCGAGGCTTGGTGGGTATTCGGAACTGAAATGACAATCTGCCCAAGGCACAGACACCTTCTTGGCAGGTTTTTGCGAGCACCAAGGTCTTGTTTGGCTCGATTGTAAGCCGCTGGTCTGGAAAATGAGCCCCCAACGGACGGGGAGACGGCGGAAATCGAGCCTGAGGTCTTGTCAATACCCCGGTCACACTCTGGATCATACTTGCAAAATAACTTCTGTGGCAGGAAGACATGTCGTAAATTTCCAGATAGCCAGCGAAATAAGTCAAAGTTTTGTTCCATCACGTAAGTATCGTTTTTTTTTCTTCTTCATGCCAAAAAATTTCTTAACGTACAGAGATATTCTAATTTCTCTATTTAACATTTTATCTTGCTATGTTTTCTGAAGATAGTTTTTGTTATTTCTGTTTTTTTGACAGCCGTGTATCTTGCCCTAATAAATTCTTACCTTTAAAATACTATACATACCGGTTAATCCGTGTGTTGTAAAAGATAGTTTTCTGATGATTGTTTGAAGAGCATCATAAATGGGAAAAAAAGAACTTTCTACACGAAGTCAGGATTCAAACTCGTCCCTAGGGCTTTCCCGCCCCTGCCATTTTCTAAGAAGAATGTCCTGGGGACGACGCTAGCAGTGATTGTGGTCGAGGTGTCGTTCACGTGCACGTGTATGAAAAGTATTTCATTCTTGCAATAAAAATAATTTTTTTGAACTTAAACAGTGTTTAAAACATGTCTCTGATTTTGTAAAAATTAGTGAGACTAAAAAGTACCTTAGTGTTCAGTTAACTTTATATAGCCGATTTGCTCCTCCTGTCGCAAGAAACTTGAAAAAACTTGACGCCGAAGGGTCGAGAAGAGTACTATTGAACAGTCAGCAACCATGTCCACACATTTGCCGGAGAGGTTTATTGGACAAGATTTCTCTGTTTTTCTTGTTTTGATAACGTTTTCAGTCTTCAAAAATGCCTCCAGATTGCTGTTTTTTTTGTATTTTAATATA
>CALNXI010003014.1:39218-56478 GCA_942486025.1 Porites evermanni
ATAATTGGAAAGAAGTTTTTGCAATAATGTAACTTTAACTTTGTTTGAAGGAAATCTTACTTACGCGTAGGTTTTTGACAGGAGTTATGCATGTTCAACTTGACAACACAAAGCAAAATTAATCTGCGCGAAGCGATCAAGTTTAAAAAACTATGGTTGCTTTGAAACCGATCTTGGGGAAGTTTTACTAGATAATGATTAACTCTTTTTCTGCTCACATATCAACGCGAAAACTTCTGCATTGAGGATTTTGTTTATATTTTAGTGATCTGCGAAGCTAGAAGTGTCCGATCGAGCGTGGGTTTTAAAATATCAGCTCGAGTGCGACAAAGTTCAGTGACTTCAAACACTTTGTGGGCAAACTTGAATTTCTTTGGGCAGATTATTATACAAAGATATTTTGTTTTTGTGTCTACGGTGGAGCTCCGGACCTTATATATCCAGGAACTTCCTTATATGAACACATTTTGTGAATGCATCTTGAAAAAAGTCGGACTTACGCACGCACATTTCTAGTACAACTCAAGGAAATTAGTAAATGTCGTTAAAGTCAGTTTTACTATGATGTATTCTTCGAGGAAATTAAATAATAAGAAGGTTATAACCACAGCTTGCAACTTTTGAAGACAAATTGCCTGTTCTTTCCAGGTTTATGGCCGCACAAACCACTTCTGCGCTAAGTCGACTCGAAAAACTCTGTTTGGAATTTCCCGCTTTTTTTCACCTGACCAACATTGACGTCACAAGCTGTTTTTTCCGACAATTTTTCCGACCGCTCTACGAAGATAAGGGCCAAAAATTAGCAATTTTTAATTGCAAATATTTCGGAGATAATTGCTTCAATTGAGCTGAAACTTCATAGTATGTTTATTTGGTTCATATTAAAGACATTTCACTAGAATTGAACTAAAATAAAAAGGGTCAAATTTTGGTTCATTTGACCTTTAATGTGTGATGCGGAGTAGGACTGGCACGAGTGCTCTTTCCGCCCTTCCGGTGTGCTTGAAGGCCGGCGAAATTTTCCTTTTTGCAAACCGGAAATCCTATTTTCTTTCTGTAATTTCATGCTACAATGTTAAATAGATAAATTCTTTTCATAACAATATCAATAAACAGTTTCATATGTTTGTGTCTGTATGCCTATAAGTCAAACTTGTTGTTCGTGTAATGCCAAAATTTGAGTTTAATTTGAAAGTGTTGAATACCTACTCCTTTCATTAAATATCACCTAATCGTCCTTCGCCCTTTCTTTTGCAAAAGCTTAACACTTCTTAACCTCAATTTTTACATATGTTAAAGGGGGATAAATTTTATATAAAATAACAAAAAGTTAGATTGATATCTTTTGATATAGTGGCGTTGTCGTTGTCGTCGTTGTCTGCTTCAAACTTTGCCGCTCGGGTGCAACGCGCCATGGCGATTCACGCAATGCGTCGCAAATCCGGCAACCGCATGTAAACAAAATTTACTGAGGTTAGTTGTAAGGTTTTTTCTCCATTTTTCTCTCTAAAAAATAAACAAGGTAAACAGCAAAAACTGAGAGGAAACTAATTTTGAAGTTTCGAAGAAACAGAAAGAGGTATGACATGTTTTTTTTCAAAATTAAAAAGAAGGATGATGGTGATTGAAATTAGCATAATTTCACCTTGCACGAGCTGCACGTACCAGTTATAAAATACACGTCATCTAGTTATGAAACACGATCTGCTGTCTTTTAGTTTTGCCATGGATGACATGGATGAAATTTTCCTTCGTATTTTAGACAGTACTTGGTTGTTTTTGTTTTGGAATAACATCGACAATGGCGACTAGTAGAACAAAAATATAATTCAGTGGTAGAGTCCTGGGAGTAATAAGAGAAACCATTTGAAAGAGATGTTTGTCTACTCCAACTAAACCTCCCGCAAAAAATAGCAACATTTGCCTCTCGGAGACAGCGTACCAGCACAAAGGAACGAAGAAGAAGTGCAAGAAAACGAATCAAGGGGCCATAAATCAGTGACAGCGGCAGTGTCTAATGGACAAACCACATCGCAAGCCCTGACCGAATTCGAAAACAAGCGACTTTTCTAAGCAGAGTCCCAGTCTACTGCATCACACCTTTTTGCTCGGACGCGCTTGTTTCACCACCCAACCTTTATCGGCCCTGGTATTACGGCCTCGTATTTTGCGCCTTCTCTTGACCTTTTATGGTAAAATGACATAATAGTGGAATAATAAAAGCAGTCATGTTTCCTGTCAATTTGTTGAAACCACGCATCTAAGGCTAATTTGTATACGGAGAATGAAGTCGCCTTCTGATCGTCGACAAGGAAAAAAACCAAGAAAAAGCGATTACCAAGTTTTCTCCTCATGTTTCAAACTTCCAACATCTAAAGGGTCTAATGATATTTGGTGATAACTAGAAACGTTAAAACTGTGGAAATTAGTCGATCAAATGTGGACCGTTACAATTCCAGCTTTGCTGTCAAAATGGCGAATTTTGGAATATTAACGGAACTTTGTACAGCGCGTAGAGAAGAGTGCCCACAAATTTTATTACATTAAGAAGTAGACTGGTCTTAGTACTTCTGATTTATCATAGACTTGAGTCTGGGTCAGGTGCCACTTTTGCGAAATTACCGTTCAGCTCTAGTTATGCAAATTACTTTTCCTGCTGAGCAAATTAAAGGTCATTTTAAAAAAATCATATCTCAGCCAACTTTCCACAGAATGCAGCCATTAAACTTTGACACTGTTAATCAGAGTTAAAACTTTTGTTTGTAAAATAATCAGCTTATTCGGCTATGTAAGGTAGGTTTGACAGAGCTCTAAAGTTTCACCAAAATCGCACCACTTCTGACGGCAAACGGGCCAGTTTTAGGTGACCGAGAAAATCTTCCTTTAAAATAGAGAAAAAATTAAGTTGGTCCAAATAAGTGTGTTATTTCTTCATGGGATAGGATAGTTATCTTCCACTGAAAAAATCAGGGCAATCTGTGATACACCGAAATTCGCCTTATCGGTTCTTACGCGGACAGCCTCTTATATTTGTGGATTGGTACCGCTTAGGATGCTAAAAGGTAAACTGACTGCTGCCAGAGTTGTCTCGGTTTAAGATTCACGACAATACTTTCAAAAAGTCGTTTAGAAGCCAGGCGTTCGAAAGTTATCTTTATTACTATTAAAATTTGCAGTGCCAGTTATATAATTTTTTGTTGTTGAATTGGCACCTCTTAGGGGAGGAAACGAATATGGGACTCGCCCAAACAGAGATTTTGGAACCTTTTAGGGGTGTTCTCGAAATTTTCTGACGAGCACCCCTGTCTCTTTTTTTGGGGAGTACCCCCCCGGGGACAATCAAAGGACACGCTTCCTTTGTACGACGAATTATGGAATCGACCATTTGATAAAACGTTTTCATGAAGAGAATTTTCCATAATACCGGGACTGTTCAGTCGGAAAAATCTGCTCCTATGTAATATGCAGGTATTATTTATGGAAAACTTAGAAAAAAAAACGTGACCTAAATGGGTAGAAAAATGAGCCTGCGATACAGGTAGGTGATGATGGTCAGCGGATGCTCTAGTTTCACAGCTGTCAATTGAATTGGCGAATATTCGAATGAAGGGACTGTTGACTGCGAGTCCGGCTTGTAGTGGGGGATCAGTGGGGCGAAATGACAGATAGTGTATCTGAGCCCACGTTATTAGTGGTCTGCACAAGTCCGATTTTGAGAGCTGTCATTGGAGCTTAATTTGGCTTGCGCAAATAACTTTAAACTACTGGCAGCCGACTGACAGCCCTGCCCGGTGTAAGCGTAGTTTTTGCATTTTTATGTTTGTAAGTGTGACATATTATATCAGCTTATATGTAGGGGCAAAACGACTCAGTAGTCTTTCATCTGACCCTGCGAGATGATCAGTCCGGGCCACAACCAGATCTGGATATGTAATTTCCTGCAATCTGATTGGCTCAGAGCTCAAGCAAAACATTGACTTGACCGGGAAAGGACTAAGCTCGACAGAAATGTCGAACAGGGAAACTTCGAAGTAAATAGCTGTCGAGTGCTTTGGGTGGAATGTACCTTGAAGAAAAGTAACAGCAATACGGAGCCGATAAATCGAGATTATTTTATGCGTCATAGCGTTCGATTTACGAATATCGAGATGTTAATGATCGAGAACGCTTTCTGTAAATACCCGTGGATTTCTAATAATATTTCAAGAGACCAGAAACAACTCGATGACTCCGATCGCATTGGAAGAATAGGGAATTTGAATACCGCGATACATTTTAAGTGGAAAGGTTTTAAGAAGTCCTGTTTGGAGTAATTCGGCGAGCACAGCTTCGACCTGGAGAAGTCTGTTCTATTCTACTTCGGGCGCAATACCATACGCTCTAAAGTCTGATTTCGATCGAAGGATTGATAATGATAATCTTAATGCTAATTATTCTTGCTGTATATGAATTTCCAGTATATTGAATCATCACACATGTTGGAAATATGCGAAGGTCAAAGAAATAAATAAAATTTCTAGAAATTGCACTCGCGAAGAATCGTAAGCAGTCATTAACGAACTTCTGTCTTTGCTTATTGCAAATTGCAAAACCCCATTGCGGATGAAAATAATGCAAGTGGAAGTATTCGTGTTCTAATAGCTGTTAAATAGTCACTGAGAGGACGTAAACATAATTTGACAATTTTATTTTGAAAAACAGCTTTGACAAATGAAAAAGATGTGCAGACATTACTATATTGTTTGTGTCAAAATATTTAATAAAATGGCTTTTCACAAGACAAGAAAATATTAAATATATTTATATCCCTAAATTTTTTTAAAAAATTTGTTCCTTTAAATTATTGTTATTAAGGGGGTGCATCAGTTGAGACGACTGATGCGGTTCTAAATCTCAAAGGAAGGTGTCACATTGGGATGCAGGGCTAGTACAGCATCACAGTAGTTTTTTGGCATGAGAGATTTCATAATACCATGCGTCTACCACCTAGGATATAGCAGTTTTACGGTAGATAGGAATACCACGACTGTAATATGGGTTACAGACGGATACAATTCTAGTTTAGTCACATTCTCACTTGGCATTGCGGTACCAACATTCACTTTTATTGCACTATCAATTATTTCCCTCCCTCCCTCCCTGTAGGGTTTTATTTTGTTCTATTTAGGGACAGTGTGATCACTTTTATTATTTGATTGAGGTTGTTTTAATTCTTTTTTAGTTTTGTCTTTCTTATTGGTTGGAGCACTTTATTTTTATACTAAATATTACCTTTTAGTTATTTACCATGTATTGTATTTTGTTATGATTAATAAAGGCTGTCTTGTATCCCAAACAATGCCTGGGTTTCTGAGTTTTGTTGATTTAGTGTAAAAACTATGAGAGCTTAGAGCTTAGTGATGTTTAAAGATGTTAGGCGTAATGCTGTAGTATTTCGATAAAAAAGTGTATTTTTTAACTTTTATAACAGGACCTGCTTGATATGACACCTCCGTTATATAGACACTTCCTATTACCCCTTCAGTGTCCATATCAATGGGGTTTGACTGTAATTATGAAACATGGAACAGTTTTGTAAGATCGATCATTTGGTTTCCTGTTTAAAGTGTATCTTCAGCCATTCTTCACATTTTCCACCTTGCATGTCATAACCTAAGGCAAAGTAAAGTAACAAAAAAATAATAAATTAAAAAATTATATGAGCAATCGAAAATAGAGGCATTTTTTTATGTACCTGAATCTGTGTACATTTATTTCATTGGAATGAAAGGGTTATCCAGGGATGACCAATACTCTTATTATATTGTCAGCATTGACATTTTAATTCAGTAATCGAAAATTATATAAGTGGGAAACTGGTTTGCACTGTTGCATACTGTCTCATGACAGCGATTAATCAACCATCATCATTTCAGTCAAGATTTTTGTATTCAAGGCTATCGTATTGCTTCCTACAATGTGGGCTCGCTTGGGGCTATTCTTGTTGTTTTCACTTTTCTGAACTCGTGACAAGCAGTCATTTAACTGCGCAACTGACTTTTGCGTCTTTAAAAGCACAGCACTATGTGAAACTGCTTTGCACTACACCAAACAGACCAGTATCAACAAGCAAATTTTATGTAGATTTCAAAAACTTTTTTTTCCAACGGTCCAAAAAATGACACTCACCTTCTTTTTTTCGATGTTTTGCTCCTTGTCGGGCATTTCTTTGAGCTGAAAAACTCTCGTGTTCGGTCGCTTTACCTCCCAAAAACGCACAAACGTTCATCGGACGGCATTTTTCTTCACACCCCTGATTTCCCATTGTCTAAAGTCACAGCTCTCAAAGTAGTATGTGGAAAGGACACTTCTAGGCGCAGCAAAGAGCCAGGAAGTGACCTTCCCTCGTGTTTCTCGGCGTGGGCGCCATTTTGCAAATGTGGGTGACGTCATCATATATCCAGATCTGGTTGTGGCCCGGACTGATGATCTATGATAATTGTCAGCAGATGCCTGATTTTGACAGCTGTCAATTCATTGTGATACGGACGGCTTAAATAGCTAACAGGCTAGTGTCTACGTACGGTCAGCGTTCGGTCGTAGGCTACGTCATAACCAAATTTCCTGGGACGGATGGTTCACCAAATTTTCTTATCCGTGGTGCTCCGCTGCGCTCGCTTCTTGCGCGCGAGAGCTCTACTATTACGTTGGAGGAGAAGTGCGGATATTCACTATCCAACGATCCTTTGTGTAGCAGGAGAAACCAAGCTTCAAACTCACTAGTGAGTCTGAACATGAGCCGAACCTATGTACCGAAGACTGAGAGAAGTGGTATTTTTTTTTTCTCGGACGATGAATCGAACACCCCCTCTGTAATAGACCCAGAGGAATCTTTACCGGGTTGTCGGAGAAACGTCACAGGGTAGGCTTAATGGAAGACTTTATTTGCGTGCTAAGTTAAATGTCGTATTTGTATATTCGGCTTCGAAAATTAGAGCGCAACTTGGAACTTTAAGTTCTTCTTAATTAATGCCACAAACGCTGATTTGCTTAAACCTAGCTGGCTTAACATGTAACCATGTAACATAAACAGCAATAACCTTCTAATGCATGAAGTTTTCAGAGGTTCTAAGGGAGCTTTTAGCCTGAATCTGAGGGGGCGTTTACATGAGAAAACTCGCACCGGTACGAGTTTAATACCGGGATGACTTTTTGATTTCGTGTCGTGTTTACATGTTGTTTACATGATGACTGGGTCATTTCATACCTCGTTATTTGAAGGTACACTATAAACCAGTGTGATTTAAAATCGCAAACATTACGCATGCGCTACCCGTTCCAGTCGACGGGCAGATTAAGACCGGTAGATTGATTTCACACCGAAACGTGTGGTCGTTTCGCGTTTACATGATACCGTTGCGAGATTTCGTACCGGAGTGAAATTCTCGCCCCGGTACAACAACTGGGGTGAACTCACGCCGGCTTAACATTTTGTGGTGGTATCATGTAAACAAATTAATGTAGAGCTATGAGAGGGAACCGGAGTGGACTCGCGCCGGCGCGAACGTCGCCCCGGTATCATGTAAACACCCTCTGAATTGTCTGCAAAAAGGAAAAATAAATATATTAAAAAATGAATAAATAACAAAAAAAAACGTTACAGCGATAGGGAATCATATATAGCTTTCATATACAGCTCTTTCGAGAAAGGTTGTCGGAAAAAGTGCCCTCGACAATCCCCAAGGGTATTGTGTGGTTTTGAGTTCATTGTAGACTGCTTGCACTCCGCCTTTTCTCTTAAAATACGTCTAATTCTTGATCTCATCCAGCGCGATTGCAAACCATGATGTTGTTATATAGATTTAGCCGGCGAAAAGCTAAGCTCCCGTCGATAAATTTATAATTTAAATCAAACAATAAACATTAATCAGTTGATTTTAAGGCACATTCATGCGACTCTCGAAGAAAGTGATTATAATTTGACAGTCCAAGAGTGAAACAAATTTTACATCAACTTAATAGTCTTATATATACACTGAAGAATAGCAATCATTTTCGATCGCAGTAGATTAGGCCTAGAAAACAAATTCTTTCCAAACAAAATGAAAAAATGGCAGGCCGAGAGGCCATGGACCTATGTTTGCGAGTGCTAAAGGAAAGTTCGATAGCTACAGTGTCAGGAACAGGATCATATCGCATATTAAAATTTTTCATCTGTTCGGATTTCCCAGCTGAAAGTCTAGTGATTCGAAAATTATAGGGATCAAAACTTACCTTTTCGAAATTTTCAGCCAGAAAAAATGCTCTCGAAATTCTAGGTGACCTTTTTAGGGTAAAAATTCCGTTAAAAATGGGCAATGTTCGAAAATCCCAAGGGAGGTAGGCAAGCAAGAAATTTGACAACAAATGTTCCGAAAATTCTAGGTAGGTCGGTGGGTAGGTATTTTATTTATCCACATTACACGGATGAGTACAAGACTCGTTTAAACGTGAACGTGCCAAATTACTATAAACACAGTACATATCAAAACGGAAAAATAATAAAATAAAATAAGATAAATAAATAAATAAAATAAAATAAAAATAAAAACCAAGATATAAAAATAGAAAATAAAAAATATACGAAAATCAATAATGCAAAGAGGAAATCTAACTATATAGAATCCAAACTATGTACAAAAGTTACAATTACACTCAACTCTGGTAGTCAAGTTGACACCAGCATTGACTTAAAAATGTTAAGAGATGGAGCTCTCCTTACATATATAGTCAGGCAGACTGTTCCATAATCTTGAGGTGATGTAATGATATGACCTATGCATGAATCTACTGTTATAGGTAGGCTGATTGAGCTTGCAGAAGCCGTCTCAAATCGTCTTCCGAATAGTTATTTTCCGAAAATCGACGTTGGGTACCATGTGCACATTTATTCTGACAACCTTTCTCTGTATACACGCTACAATCCCGAAAGGCATTGTTGGTGGTTTTGAGTTCACTGTTCTACAAAGAATTTTGAATGAATGGCACGCGAGGCTATAGAGGTATGTTTGCGAGTGCTTAATTAAGGTGGCTCGACCCAGTATTTCTATAGGCAAGCCCTCAATCTTTGAATCTCTCTCCTGCTTATACTTAATTTGTTAAAAAGGAGTTATAATTATTTAATAAATTGTCCAAAATTTATAATACATCAACACTTCAAACAATTTGAGTCAAATTTTTTAATTTACTTTATTCTAGTAATTCTAGCATCTTTGAGAATTAAACGTCATTCTCGGGGATCATTTCAGGTGAGTGTGAATTTCGGGTCGTGTGCAGACCCGCGAAGTTCTGCTCTCAGTTCGTTCATGTAAGCTACACTAAATGACCGTAGGCACCTCCGTTGTCATGGCGGACAAAGCTGATAAAGCTGCGGGACAAAGAATTGTGGTCTCTTTTTTGAGGAGTTTTTCTTCAATTTTTGAGAATGTGACGTCTTAGCATCATCCAAAGTACTTCTTAAACAGCTTAAAGTCGAAGTGTAAAGACAAGGAAGGCCACAGTTGAATTATTTTGTAATCGAACATTCGTTCAGTCGACCGAAGCTCCAATATGGCGGATACTCCTCAAGGCGGCAGTCAAGTGTCTGAAACGGCATCAGAACCTGGAATAAAAAGTCCTGAGCATTCTATGTCTCTGGAAAGTGTTACTGATACAACACCAACAACCCAACCAAAATCTCAGCCACCAAAAAGACGCGGAAAAGGTAAAGCTTATACCCAATGTATTTTAAATATAATACATGTAGATTGTAAAGTTATCAGATTGTGGGTATCCATCGCCACAGCCAGATCGTACTTCTTAATGGTCAGATCTTTCCACAGTTTAGTCAGAACTTTTCTCAAGCTACGAGCAAAACGAGGGCGTTAGTTATGTGTGTGTATACCTCGTTCTTTAATATTTAGCTGCAGTGTAATCAAGAAGCCAAAAAAACGTTTTACGCTGAAACTATGGAATGATCTGGCTACGATCTGGCTCAGAACAATCTGACCATGAAACAAAGTGACCGTATAACGGATTGTTTGTAGCTGATATATCAGAACTTCACTCCTGGAATCAATTCGATTTGAATTATACAACCTAGAAAACTTTCTGCATTCTATTTAGCGCCCGACTTACCTGTTCATGAAAGAAGGAATTGGCTAATACACCTACACTACATAAGGAAAGAATACAATCGATGTAAGGTGAGTTGTAAATGACTGTTTTTATGATCCATACAGTATTCCAAGGGTATTAAAGTTTTCATGTTGTTGCATCAGCAATTAACAATCGTTATTCTTTCAGGCTCTCGTAAGTGACCAACTTCAGGAAACCCAAGGAATGTGTGAATATGCTCTGTATGTACAAGGTACATGTAAAGGAACAATCTGGGGGTATTAAGGGGCGGGGGGCAGAAAATTAGTTCTTGTAATTGTGGATTTCAAAATAAATGACAGATCCAGACATACACACAAATCCATTTTTAGGTTTGTTCATGACATGTTGAGAAAAATCTGGACAGTGTGGGTTTGAGGTCCAGATTTTCTGTTGATCAATGTACCCCTTAAGTGTACATCACATTGTACTGTACTGTTAACTTAACTGCTCTTTTTTTTCTTCTATTGTGAAAATTGTTTTCGAGAGTGGCTGGACTACTAAATACCATTCAGAAATTCAATACATGCATGCATGTACATGTATTATAAGTACAATTCATGTGTAGTGACAGCAACCTTTTAAAGAACAGAATAAGAAAGTGTGATATTTTAATATTTTCCTTTGCTGTTTTATTTCTTTTATTTTATGTAGCATTAATTCTGCGTCAGGAAGGACAAATTCAAGAATCATTAGATCTCTTCCAAAGGACTGTGCAAATCAACCCCCAAAGTGCTGACAATCTAAAGCAAGTGGCAAGATCTCTGTAAGTCTTCAATTCTCTGTTAAATGTCTAATGGCTCCTTAGTATAATTATTGTTTTGGTGTTCTCAATCTTTCATGTATGTAAATTGAACAATTAAGTACTTTGTAAGTTCCATATACAATACACGCACTGTTGATAACCCATTGACAGATTAGCCTTACTAATAGCAATCATGTCATTGAAGATAGAGAAAATGAAGCATGCACAACAAAGCCTCTAGAAATCCAGCCTCTAGTTTCCCTGCAGAAACCTGTATGGATGCGAGAAATTTTGGTCATGCATGATGTCAGTGTACACCCATCCAACCCTCTTCCTGTATAGACCCTGGTGAAAGGGAAGTGGGGTGGGGAAGGGGTGCATGGAAGGTGTAACGAGAATCCCAGATATGCAGCTTGCATTTGTGGTGGCTGGGTTTTACAGATTTTCATGGCCTTGGTTTTCATAATGTCAGGACTTCTGCATGGAGATGTATTTTTGACAAGTTGAAGGTTAAAACAACCACGTGAAATAATTGAGAGTGATCACAAGTCTCGAGGTTATAGCTTTCTCAAACTGATCATTGGGAATAATTCATAAGGAAATACAAAAGAAATGCATGTTTTCACAAGTGTCTGGAAATCAGATCAAAAACTGTTTTTTGCATCTTTACATGAATGTTTCTTCTAAAATCCTTTTACTTACTTTTAAAGAGAAATGCATACGAGTTTCAAGGTGTTTGATATTGCAATGAGATAACCCATCAAGTTTTTTGAAACTTGACCTCATTTCATACTTTCAGCCATAGCTCTTCTATAAAGTGGTTAATGTAAAGTGATGAAACACAATCTCATGTTTGACATAGTACATGTACTTCGAGTAACTGTTACATTAACCCTCTATGCCATGTTGATATTAACAACTTCGTTAACCTCTTTAGCTTCCTTCTTGCACGTCACAAAGCTGCTCTTGAAGTGTACAATGAGGCTGCAAAACTAAGCACCAAAGACTGGGTATGTATGTAGTCTTCGTAATACACATTATTCAACTTGTTGGTGAGCTGTCATTTAGATTTAAAACAAATGTAGGACACCAAAACAAGCCCAGCTGCAATCAGTGACAAAATTGTTGAGACATTGGTTTCAAATAGGGTAACTTTAGAGAACAAAGAATCCACACCTCCCCTGTCTTGTCCATTCAAAGTTGGCATGTTTGTTGTTTTCTATAGGTAGCTTGAACAGTTGCACAACATTGCATGGAGGGTATGGGGGAGGAAAAGCTATATTTCCCCCTTTTGAAGTCAGTAAAATGAAAAAAGCCCAGTTTAGGGCGAAGTGTCTCAAGTCATTTTGTTGCTGATTGTAGATCTGAATAGACGCACATAAAATTATTCCCTAATTTTACTTGCCACCTTTTGTTTACACTTTTTTTTGCTTTTGAAAAGATTTAACTAAAGTTTCATTTTTTTGCAATATTTCATTTTTAATAGGAAATCTACCATAATCAAGGTAAGACTAAGATTGTTTGTTGATTGATTTCATTTTGTCAACGTTGTTGTTTTTGTTACATGTAGTAGGTAATATTGAATGATAATTTTGTGTTATCAAGTAATAATAATAATAATAATAATAATAATAATAATAATAATAATAATAATAATAACGTCTTTATTAAAAAGCATCCGATAAAATTACATATCTGATGTTACAGTAAAAATATATATTGATAGCAAAAAAAATTTACAATGATTAAGATGAATAAAAAAGATTAAATTGATTAAAAATACATATGGGGTATTTACACAGCTAGATTATATTTAAAAATTAATCTATTAAAAAAGCTATCTTTGAAACGTTCAGTGTTAATGCTGGGCCTGACAATGGATTTCCTTCGAAGGTTTGCAATACAGTCTTTGTACCTTGGGAGCAAGCTTTTTAATGGATGGTCATCGCGTTTGAGGTTATAAAAAAGGCGTCTGTCGCTTTTCTCCAAAAGTTCATATATGTTGTAATTGACCGACGTATAACGCCTCTTATAGCATCTTTTTAAAAACCTTTGTATAACAGTAAGTTCGGAAACACTTGCAGCATAAACTGAAAGACCGTATAATAACTTAGGGATCACAATTGAATTAAAGAGGTGGTCTATTTCATCTTGTGTATATCCTTCTTTACGTAGGCTTCTGATGACAAATAAACACTTGTTGGCTTCATGGAGCTTGGCCTTGACATGCAAGCCAAACTTACAATTACCTTGAATTGTGACGCCTAATAAAGAAATGTTATTATATTGTTTGATATTGTGAGACATTGGGTAGACTGTTGAATTGCCTCTCTTACGCATAATTAGCTCCTTACATTTACTAGTGTTACAATGCATGTCATTTGCAACAGTCCAATCCATAAACTTGGACAAGGCAATGTCAGATATATCCGGGGAATCTTTAGTAATCGTGACTAAGACGGTTGAATCGTCTGCATATTTAAACAAGGATATATCTTTGTACCCATCTATCTCTAGGTCATTCAAAAATATGTTGAAAAGATATGGGCCACTGACACTTCCCTGTGTTGTTCCCTTGTTAACAATTTTCCACTGGCATGTCAAATTATTAAAAATCACCCTTTGTTTTTTACCTTCGAGAAAGTTGGCATACCAGTTAACAATGAATGAATCAAGTGGACTATGTTTCAGCTTTTCAACTAGAAGATTGTGTTTAACGTTATCAAAGGCTTTAGAGAAATCCATCGTGAACATTCTCACCGCTAAGGTATCCCGTTGTCAAGTGTGCAAAAAAAGTCGTGTTTGATAGCCTGGGGTTATACTCAGCCTCATCCAATAATAATTGATAAGTATGAAAAATGTGTACCAAGTCAGTGGCTGAGTTGATATTACCAGTACTTGTCTTTGTGACACTCAATCATTAATTACATTGCATACTGTACCATTTTATTGAATGTCATGAATTTGTTTCTCAATTGATCCTTTATTAGGTGTTTGCTATATGTATCTAAAGGATTTTGAAAAGGTGAGTGTAATGATATATTATTATTTTGACTAACTCCACACACTTAAACAAGAGAGATAAAATGGGAAATAAATTACACCGTAATCCCCAGGACACTGCAACACCCATACCCTAACAAAACAATGGACATTTTGCAATGTCACTAGACTTTCTAAAAGTCGTTAAGTTTTTTTCCTGGTTGTTTATGCCATAGTAAAGGACTTTTCAGACCTGTTTGGTGCGAAATTCAGCGGTAGAAAAAATCTACTGACCAGTGACATTTTGACAATTGACTAATAGGACAGTGAGTGATAAATTATTTACACCGCTCCCGACACATCATACAGTGTATGTCAATCATTTTTTTCCAGCGTGAGTTTATAATATAATTCAAATCCATTCAGGCAAAATAAGTCGACCTTGAGGCTTTGTTGCTCGCTCAGTGGCTGCGTGACCTCATGCATTGAAAGCTCGCTTTGCACACTTTTAAGAACTTATGAGAGGTCGACTTGAAGACTTGCAGTGAGGATCAACAGCAGGGAAACTGCTGGTGGCACCGCAAAATTCTGCCTCTTTTCTCAGGCTACAACACAAACTGGCACCAATAATTTAAGTATGAATTGTATGAATTAAATTAAATTTAATAACTACATGTACATGTAATTGGCAGGTTCAAATAATTAAAATAGTATTGAAAAAATTGATGACTACTTCATATATATTACAATAATATTACAATGTGTCTCTGTGCAGCAAAGTGTATTAGCCAGTACAAGTATCCAGATTTAAATTTTAAAGTATTGATATTGTTAATATTCATTGTCACTGTAGGCTAAAGATTGCCTGAAGCATGCTTTGCAGTACCACCGCCATGATGCTTCTTTCATTCAGCTTGGGAAAGTTCTCCTCTTAGAGGGCGACACGGAATCAGCCATTGATATTTTCAAAAGAGCAATAGAGTAAGTTCCAGTTCGTATCATTTATGCTAATAATGTACAGTGTTCATGATAAATTTTACATACATACTAAAAGTGGGGATGACGCGTAAGTGAAACGCATGCAAAAAATATGAGTGCGTGGTTTGGGAAAAGGGGGCTGTGGTGGGAAAAATAAGGCTCCTCCCTTCCTCTTCCAGTTTCCTCCCATTTTATTGTCATGTTTGGGCTTTCTCCATTTTGTGGACCCGACTATCTCAGAACCTGGAACAGGCTAATACAAGAAGGGGTACTTCTTCCACAACTTACAATGTACTTCATTCAAATTCCAACTATTTTGCGAAACTATAGCAGCACATTCAGTGGGTGCAATATGGTCCCAGAAATATCTTGACCCACTTTATGAAGGAGGTGGGGTTGTGAACGGGAATTCAGTTGGGTGAAAGCCCATACCTTTATAGGACAGTGGATAGTGGAGCCATCTATAAGTACCAGGGGCCAAGTGCTAAAGTATACTTCCTCTTCTTAAACTGCAAGAAAATTTTAGCCAATTATTAATTTTGTTAATATCTTTGTTTTTTATTATCAATTTGAGATTTTGCTGTATTTGCAGATTCTCACCTGAAAACCCTGACTTAATGACTACACTGGGTCTTCTTTACCTTCAGGTAAATAAATGGTACTGTCCAGTGTACATGGAAAAGCTTGATACTATCATTATTATTATTATTATTATTATTATTATTATTATTATTATTATTATTGTTTCCCTTAAACTACACTGTACTGTTTCTTGCATTGCAAGATAAAAAAATCGTTCTGTTTTTTTCGCTGTTTACTTGATCTTTCAGCTTGGACAGACCTCAAAAGCTTTTGAGCATCTTGGGAATGCCTTAACTTACGACCCAAGTAATGTGAAGGTACAGCTATAAGCCTACATTGTAAAATAAACTGTTTCCTCACAATAAGGTTTACACATGTAGTTAAGATTAGTTTTTGGGTCCACTTGCAAAGTTTTGATCGTAAGAATTTTTTCTACAAGCAGTTGGTAAATAGTCCACTTCCAGATTGCCCCTAGCCTCTTTGTACATAATAATGCAGAGAAGACAATGGGTCCGGTTATTGAAACGACGTCTATAACTTAGACCGCGGTTTATGAAATCTTTGAACCTCCGGATCTCTTCCTTAGTGGGTTATGTTAAGAGGGCAGTGTTCCAGCCAGAGTGCGCCTTTGCGTGAATCCCGCAAAAGATCGAGAGATGGCCCCCTCCAAAAGTGTTCAAGGGCTATTATGGCCCTTCCCTTCTTTAATTCCCTGGGCTTAAAAATGTCTCTGTTACTTCAACTACAATAATCTTCCAATTAAACAGAATTTTTAATCTAAAGAACAACGACTCCATACCTTTGTACACAACATGAAAATCAATCGATGAATCTTCTTGAGTTTACCTGATTTACCATGAGTGGTCTGGAGACCACTGAGCCTCGACTTGGCTTTTTTAATATCGCAGGAGCTGATGGGTATCCATCATGGCGTCTCGAAAAAGGATAAGTCTGACAAACGCATCTTCAAGGTCTATAGAAAGTTTTTTTCTCAGCAAGTAACGAAAAAGTGGATGAAGGCGAAGCAGTTCAGAAGAAGCGAAAGGAAGCAGATCTTGACGGTGAAGTGGAAGATGAGATGAAAAAATTACTTACTATTTTTATTGCATACATTCTGATTGTACTGTTTGCTTTATTACCGAAGATTTCCTCTATTCTGTATAAAGAGGGACGCTCTATATCAGCTTCGAATAAACTGCCATTTTCATTTCCTTAACTTTCCAACTGCCTCTTCTCTTTTGCATATGAGAAAGATACGGTACATTGGCCCTTTCTTGAAATATCTGGCCCCCCAAAATGGGTTGTAGGAGCCACTTTGGCCCTCAAGCAGAAATTTCTGGCTGGAACACTGAGAGGGCAAATGCTTTTCTAGTTTATATTATATGCATTAATGAAACTGTTCACAATAAATGGTGTGTACATAAAAGCGTTTGGCAAACTGAAAGTGGATTAGAACGCAGTTTTGTCGAACACTGGCCAAACTACGTTTAAATAACTGGCCCAGTGAGTTTAGGGAAAACCCAGTCATGCACGAGGAAAACTAAGATTAAAACTAAGATTAACCAAGTGAAAAACGGATTTGAGCTCACACCTGGAAATCGAACTTGCGCATAGATGGCCAAATGTGCCAATCCTTGCTTCTTGCTTTCCAGTTCATTGTATCTTTGAGAAAAAGGCTGATAGAGTTTGCTTTTCCTATTCCAGGCTATTCTAGGAGCAGGTTCCATTATTCAGTCACATGGTGACTACGATGTTGCTTTGACAAAGTACAGGATCGCCGCTTCCGCCACACCCGAGTCACCTCACTTGTGGAGCAACATT
>CALNXI010003015.1:0-17500 GCA_942486025.1 Porites evermanni
TTCCAGAATAACCAACTTTGCATCTGCAGCTATAAGACCCACGAGTGTTCAAACATTGAGCATTGACATCACAGACGGGAGAGGAAGCAGTGCATTCGTCGACATCTGAGTAAAAATAACACAATTAATAGTATTTTGAATTATGTAAAACCTGTCTTTACTAGCAACACACTCACGAATAATTTTTTTAAGGAAATGTTCATAAAACACTTTATCAAGAGTAATTAATAATTTGCAACAAATATTTTCAACAAAAACAAACCTTCCGTTTGACGGGACAAAGACACAGACTTAGGTTATAAGAGACCATAAAAGACAAGAAAGAGGAAGAAAAACGAAGGTCTCAGTGGTTACATAGGGAAAGAGAAACAAAGATATGAGGAAGCTATCGCATAGTAGCTTACAGGTATGCGGATAATTTTGTCACCGAAAGGAAAAACATCGAAAGCCTTGAAAGATTTTATTGTATTCAATTTTCAAATGAATTGTTTTTACTTTAAACTATAACTCTGATCTGTAAACTTTTTCCCTACATGCTGGTGCATGCATTGCATTTTTCTCTATCTTCATTAATCAGAACAGCGTGGATCAGGTCCGATTTTTTAGGGTAGCCATTAATCTGATCCTTGGTATCCATTTCAGACTACAATAGGCCACTTGCACTAAGAGGTCACGTGACCAAACAATGAGTTGGAATCTTGCTGATACCAAAAATTGACAGAGCACTTAAAAATTATCTTACAGCCGAAATTTGAGAGGAAACGCTTTTAAGGGAGATATTTTATGGCACTTTGATTTTTCAACAAAGTAGTATGATTTGTATTGGCCGCCCTGTTGGAGGGCATACTCTTGCCCTACAACATAGCGGCCACCGAAAAAACGTTTGATAGTGAGGCTCAGATGTGCTGTAAACGTTACCACTTCGTCTTTTCAACATTTTCCTTGAAGTTGAGGTGCAAAATTTGTTTTCAGAAAGAAGTAATTCATAATTTTAAAAATCACATTTTGGTTACGTGACCAGCTACGAACTTACCCTGCTTACCCATTTTAAGAAAATGGTGCGGGTTTGAAAAACCAAATCACTATTATTTTGTTTAAGATATGAGCCACTAATCGTTTTTCAATGGCAAATCATATAACTTTCATGAGTCACATGAACTCTTAGTGCAAATGGCCTATTCAGTCTGTGTTGAAGCTGATTGGACAGGATGTGTTTGATCAAACACACAGACACATGATGAATTTTGGCCATGATATCATAGGTGACGAATTACTCCTTAATTTTGGCGCGAAATTTCAGCGTTAATTTGTAATTTCACAAGTGAAATTACTAAATTGCCATGGCAACCTGCCGTACGTCTCAGTGTCAAGATGGCGACGAAGTTTTAAAATGTCATGAATGAAGATGTCAGGGTATAAAAATACGCTTTAGAAAACCTGAACACACGTAAGAGCACATCAAGAAGGATTCTTAGAGGTATGTTGTCGAAAAATTCTGAAAACTTAATCCAAATTTCAGCTCTAAACGTTTGAGAGAGTGGAATCACGATCGATCGATGCGATCTAGCATAAATAAGTCAAAAATCCTCGATTGCTAACGTAATTCATCACCCATGATATTAATTGGTAATCAAATGGTATACTCGTGAAATTGGGGAATAATTTCACTTGCGTTTTGTCCTAGCCTAAAGGCTCGGGAAATTTTTAGGCTTTGGACAAAACGCGATTGAAATTATTCCCTAATTTCACGCGTCACCATTTGATTACACATACTTATCCACTTTAGCCTCCGGAGTACCGTCAGGGTTATAGTACAGAAATCGCTTTTACTGAAGGTCCAAAATGACATATCCTTTATTATGCACGAGAAAGTGTCACCGTGCTCGTTTTCCTCGAACAAAGGTGGCTCTATAGGGTTTTTCGGGGTCAATACCTCCGAAGTTTGAGCATAAACTACGTCGCCATTAACAAAGAATTGGAAAAATTTTTACCACAGCTGTATTAGATAACATCGAAAATTTGTTATGATCAGGGTTACAATGACATTAGAGTTGTCATAGCAACGAAATGACGCCATTACTTATTTTACTTGCAGCCGGAGTATTTCCTGGCACTGGGAATCGTTCACGGGAGCTTGTTTCCTCTGAAAAATTTTCGCTTTGTTTTCTATAGATATTCGGCCGAACATTAACTTTGTCCAGTTTTTTACTTATTTCTAACCATGCTAAACGCTGTTTTGAATCCGTTAGCTATAAGATCCTGTCAGAATTCTCGGTTGCGCTGTCAGGCAACGAAAAATAAAAATGCAAGCCACTCAATACAGATCGTCTAGAATCTGGGAAATGAAAGAAGATAAATATACAAAACGTCTTGCCAAAAATCTGGTCTGTGCAATATTTCAAATGCGAGATATTCGAAAAAACGATTTACCTAGACTAGTAAATTTATAAAGCCGGATACCAACGGAAACATCTGTTTTCGAGTTTTCCTACTAATGCGTGAATTCTTCGCTTGAGGAACTCATAAAGATAATAAAGTCATAAAGTTATATTTATTTTGAGACAAGGAATGTTTAGATAGCAAAATCTCCCAAAATCGGTAATATTTTTAACCCACATAAGAGCTCTCCTGGCCGTCAGCTAAACTGAATGCCGCGTCACGCAAAAGCCTGGAACTTCAAGCGTTGTTTCTCGCAAAACGAAGAACCCTTTGGAACCAAAAATTTTTTTATCAAAGATGTTTAGGTGCTGTAATACCTCGTGAAAGTAGAAACTCAGAAGAATCGATAGTTTCTTAGTTTGATATTTATTGACTTCACGGGCAAACCAAGAATAAATCAAAGCGTAAATATAAATAGTAAATAAATAAAAATATAATAAAAGAATACAACCCCTAAATAGAGAAATGACAGTCAAGTTATAATTAGGTAAATTCAGAAACAAATATTTTGCTCAGTAGAATATAAGTCACGCGAGAATAGCACGCGAAAGGACACGCTCGCCATTAATTTAGGAAGATATGTTTTTTAAATTTGTTCACCGTCAGTCTTCATATCGCAATGAGCGAGCACAGTAGAACCAGGTTTAATGGTACTCAGCCAGTACTTCTTGCTCTCTGCCTCCCCTTCACTTGCTTTGATTTCTTTGCATGTTTCAGCTGGAAGCTCAGGAGTGGATCCAAGAGGAACTAAAGAGAAAATGTTTTATTAATTATCTAATGGTTATTCTGAAATTAAATTGTCAGCATCGAATCGATAATCACTGATAGAAACTTTGAGACATCAATAACATGCACGTTTGGTGAAGTTTTTTCGAAGAATTTTATAGCGCCCTTCCTCAAATTTATTTAATAAAAATGCACAAACGATCTTGAAAATAATCAATAATTAGCGACCAGTTGCATCTATTCGCCCGAGCAAATATTTTTGACCAAGTTATCCGGCGATACACGCAGGGTAAACGAAAATTGTCGGCTATCTAGACGACCATTGAACGAAGAAACTGGTCCGTTCGAGGAAACTGAGCATGTTCTTAGGGCTTGGAGAGGTAATTCTAATATACAGATTTAGCCAAGGCAAAAAACGAAGCTCTCGTAAATAAAGTTATAATTTACTCAAACGAAAAAAAAAATAAAATAAAATAAAGCAATATACTTGAAACCACTGTGAAGAAATTTTTCAATTCTATGCTTAACATTTGATACAGTGGAAGGACTGGATGATTTACGGGGAAAATAATCTGCAAGCAAACCTTGTTACTTAAACTATTAAAATGTCAAGCGTGTGAAATGTTATTGCGTATTTATCAAAAATCATATAATGCTAAACGGCGACGACAACGAGAACAGCAGAAAATTAATTGGATTTAGTAGCAAAACAACAACTTTGCACGTGCAGCATAATTACTTTCTTCTACATTTCTTTGCCGTTGTTACACGTTTCATGGAGGAAATGTCGTATGTGTTCACAAATAATTTTCTTCTTAATTTTCTTTTTTCTTCACTGCTGTTCATTTTCACCTTACTGGTCGCTAGCATTTCTCATTTTCTCACCGCCACTACATAATTTTCATGTTGTTCTTTCAACGAAATTCGTCTTCTTTGTTTTTTATCTCTTATCTCGCTCTAGCTCTTTCTCTGTTATCCGCATCAGTGTAGACATAATTAAGATTTAGTCGAAAAAAAAAGAGGACTCGGCTTAAGTTTGTTGTCGTTTCTCTCTAACAGTCCGGGTGGCCATGTGATTTACCGCCAAAACGCGCGCATGCTTGAATGCAAACTTCATCCCGGCTTACATGTCGGGGGTGGACAGACGTGTTTTCACGCGTTTACCACTGATTTCTCGCATCTATGGGTTACCATTTTTTCTTACGCATGGTGCTCCGCTATAAAAACAATGAATGATCATAAAGTGAGAGACGAAGTAGACCGGAGTATCTTATCGCGGGACAGCAGCAGTGGCACCGATTTTTAACAAAATAGAAAACTACAAAACAATGCGGAGAAGTTTTAATACTGCTTTTCCCGGCATGACTAAAAGTATAAAAGTATAACACACAAATTTTTCTTTTAAAATAACCTGCCAAATAAGGTTGTTTCTTGGTGTTGCGGATTGGTGCAATCACTTAATGACGTAATACTATAATACAAACGAATGATTAGACACTACCCACAGAAGCGAACCAACAATGGTTTCCGCGACACTGAAGAATCACCAGATAATAAGGATGCCGATCATTAATTTTCATTACAAGGTCTCAATCGCACAAAATGTTGTCATTTTCAAGTTATTTTATGGCTGGACATGAAAGTTTCGCGCATACATAGTACCTCTTTCTTAAAACTCACAGCCTTTTTTGTCGGGTGTTATTGATCAGTTAAGTGGTCAATTTTTCTAATAAATTAACGTAAATATTTCCTGGAAATGATGACTGAAATTTAGATGTCTCCGGGCATGAAGCCACGAAAAGTGCACTGAGGCCCCTTAAAAACTTCTTTCAATACTGAGAGATCTTAACTAACATAAACTTTACCTCGATTCATGTCTCGCCTGTAGTAATATCTGTCTGGATCGGGAACAAAATCCTCAGGTCTGGCTTCTTTGGTTCTGTCGCTGAACTCACACATGTTAAGAGAGATCACCCAATTGAAACTTTGGCACCTGCTGTCCTGACGACAAATAAGTACGCACTCATATCCAAAGTTTGCCTTTAGCGTCTTGTAGACGTGGTTTTGCAGCTTCCAACCCAAGATGGATTCCTCTGACCCACCATTGATGCATTGTTGACAGAGTGTTTCAGTGAATATTTGAATCAGCATAAAAAGGAATGCGATACTGATGGTGTAACTCGCCGTCATTTTGACAGAACTGAAAAAAATGTCATGCATACATACTAGTAGAAACTACATTCTTAGAAAGTAATTAATAGTGATGGTTCATCTAACCGATGACAATAACCTAGTAAGACTTATTTTAAGTAACCTAGTAAGGACAAAGCTGGGGCCGTAGCTTTCCTTGTGTTAACAAATGATTTAAATTTTTGGCGATACCTTAAATTCCCAGTCATGCCATGGTAATATGTAGATGATACGAGGACTAAGGTAACGATAGCAACGCACATTATACAGTGAAGTGAATGCTACGCGCCCTGTGATTGGTCGTTGCCTATGATCTATTGGACTACAGTACATGGATGACGTCACGGGAACTTGTTTTCTTTTAGTTTTGTTCAACATAGAGCGCGGTTTTGAAAATGTTTGTGACATCATTTCGGATTAAAGCAAGTGAAAGCCTCGAAAAAAAGTTAGCAAGAGCTATTTACAAAGAATAAAATTGGAGAAACGGAGAGAAAGGGCTCTTCACAACTTAAGAATGCCTAAAAACGTCAGTGACACACTCGCCTGCGGCTCTGCGCCACTTCTTTGTTTTAACCACATTTTGACGTCATCTGTGATCTATTACTGAACAGACCCACGGCAATATGGAATCTATTTGTTTACTGCGCTTTTCACAAACATGCGAACTCTAAAGTTCAAAAGCCGCCTTCACAATTGCGTTTTTCGCTTCCGTCAATCATAATTACGATCACAAGCAACGAACCTTGAAACACAGAAACACACAAAACGGATTGAAATCCACCAATCACAAATCACGAACCATGACCTTTTGAACCCGTTAAAGTAAAGTTTTGTTTCCTAAGAGGTCCGTTAAGATGATTGACGGCAGCGAAAAACGCAGTCGTCAGTCGGCTTTTGAACTTTAGAATTCGCATGTTTGTGAAAAGCGCAGTAACAATACTCGTCAAATTTCGTTGAACACTAGACTGAAACTAGGGTCTTTTTCATGTCACGCCTCCTCAACTCACTTACCCAACCTTTTCCCGTTTGCACTTCTTCTCTCCTTTCCCATCGCTTTATTTGCAAATGAGTGATAAGTGAATCGACATTGGAGAGGGCTTAACGTGACAAGTGTTGCAACAAATGTGACGAGTATTGTCAGTAGCCATTTTTCCATTGATGATTATTTTTGCGCTTTTGGTCCAAACCTAAGCAAAGGAAGACTGATCAGATTTACGCGATTTCTTTTTTTTCAGTAGTTATGCAAGCTTGTTTGACCATGACTGCTAACTTCGTCCTTATTTCCTGGTTTTCCAGATCAGACGAATTTATGAAGCCTCTTTTAACAATACTTTCACTTGGTGCTATTTACTTTAATATGCAGTTCTAACGTTTAGAGTCGGTGTGAATGCAATCAGCTGAAATCCAATTGATGACTATACAAATGAAACAGTTTTTTTAGTAGGAATTCCACACGGTTCTTTCTATCAGTTTCGTATTAGTTTCTATTTTTTGTGCTCGCTCCTCAGTTATTTAAGATTTTTTGCACTACCGTACTATTTAAGCAGAATTTTCTAGAAAGGTAATGTATCAAAGAAAGCCTCCCTTAAAGATTGATTTTATGAACTGACCAGGGAATTGGTTGATTTTACAAACTGGATTGCTGGGCTGGCAGCATCGATCTCACCCTTTGGAACAATTTTCGTGGCCACTTAATTATTGTATGAAGCCACGTAAAATTTCTTCAAGTCTTTCTGTTTTTAGTTTGGCGTTGTTTAACTTGTTAATGCACGCAGCATCAATTATTCAAGACCTTTTCTCTAAAATTTACTACTGCGAGTCATTAATGCTTCTGCACTAAAAAGATTGAATTTCCCCTTTCGTTTGTTGCATCGTTTTGTAGTCGTAAAANGATCTCACCCTTTGGAACAATTTTCGTGGCCACTTAATTATTGTATGAAGCCACGTAAAATTTCTTCAAGTCTTTCTGTTTTTAGTTTGGCGTTGTTTAACTTGTTAATGCACGCAGCATCAATTATTCAAAACCTTTTCTCTAAAATGTACTACTGCGAGTCATTAATGCTTCCGCACTAAAAAGATTGAATTTCCCTTTCGTTTGTTGCGTCGTTTTGCAGTCGTAAAAAGTTAAGCAAAAAAAACAAGTGGAAAAAGGGTTTAAGAAAAAAATAAGGAGAGAAAGAAAATCAAGTTGAGCTAGAGGCTTTCATGTCATTTTAAAGATATTAACATTTAAGAATTTTAGCGTTAAATACGTGCAATATCCCTTTTAGTATTGCAATTTCTAAAAAGTTCAAATTTAAACGTTCAAGTTCTTTAGCCGGACACGACAGATGTCCATCATGAATTAGCCATTTCAAAGAAATATAATTATGTTTATATATTTTGGCAATTTTCGTCGCATAAACCTCATCATGGTTCACATATAACCGCTTTTTGTTCTTAACTGGAGGGTTTCGGTGGATGTGCTCAGCGTAAACATTTTGGGCTCTGCGATTTAGAAAACCAAATTGATAGTTGTCGTCATTCAACAGTATGGTTTACTCTCAAACTAGGTATACAAGCATAAAAAGTCTAATTCATGAAAAATATTCTCAGAGGGTAGCGGAATATTTGGATATGTAGTCTACCTTAGTGATTTTTGGATATCACTTACCTGGTGTTTTGAGGCAGCATGCACCATAAAGGATCTCTCTTTCTAAGGATGTGGCCGAAACTCGCCTCCTTTTACGCAGCTGGTGACTTTACGGTTTGTAAGGGTTTTGATAGCGCAACTTTTTTGCAGGTTATTTCCCTTTCTCTCATCAAAATAATCGTGACCGACGATTCTTGAAAATGTTATTTGAAACCTGAACCAAAATACTACTTAGCAACCTTGTAGTTCACTTTATGCAACTCAATATCGGGTGTTAATTAGTTTAATGCAGTTGCTGTCTCAAAATTTTAAGAAAAATACATATTTACTTTTGCAAACGGGTCCTTGTTCAAATATAATTATAAGTTCTAATTTAGCACTTCAGAAAGTATAAAAAAAGGAAGGCGGGCTCTGAAACAGTTCAGCTAAGCCGCAAGTAGGTGGATCATCTCATGTTTAATTTGTTTGACATTTTCAGATTAATATTATGGCAAATCTAACAAGAGACTATGTTTGTGGTTGCTGCAGTTTTGAAAAATATTGAAAGTGAAATCGCTTGCCATCTTACGTTTTTGAGAAAGAAGTAAATGGATGAATGAATTAATCTTATTATACTACTGCATGAGAAATTACTGCAATTTTTTTTGCTTAGAGCAGTGGTATTTCAGCTTAATTTAAAGTACCTACATGTGAAAATTACAAACCTTTTGTGGGTAGTAGTATAAACAAATAATAGCATGATTTGTACGTGATATTTGTCATAAATACCACTAGTGATATTTCAAAATTGTCTCAAATTTCACTCGCCCAACGGCTCGTGAAATTACTTATAACAATTTCGAAATATCACTCGTGGTATTTATGCCAAATATTTCAACAAATCATGCTATTACCTGTACAAACCGAATGAACTAATTATACGTTACTCATCTCACTGGTATGTGGTCGAACGAGTTGTATGCTATAATGGCTTTAATAACCACAAAGAAATGAAAGGCCAATAATTGACATTTTCTGATCCTTGTTTTCTCGGTCCGTTTTGTAACTTGAATTTAGAGATCCTGTTTTCACCTTCCCCCAAAAGAACTGAAATGACCTTTTTACCAAAAACCTCTGTTTTGCAGATATACAATTCACTACTAACGGATATTTGTACACTCTTTACAGGTGTAACATTTTAAAACTTCGTCGCCATCTTGACACTGAGAGGTACGGAAGGTTGCCATGGCATGGCAATTTTGTAATTTCACATGTGAAATTACAAATTATCGCTGAAATTTCGCGCCAAAATTAAGGATTAAATCGTCACCTATGATATTATTTATATAACACTCTTCACCAGCCTTAACGAAAGACCTCTTCAGTTGGGTTAATTGTGCGAGGTGACGAGAGGTATGCGAAAGGAGAAGCAAAAACGAGGGATGAGGAAAGGAATGGAAAGATAGAGCGATTTTCTTCCTCGCCCTGTTTTCTTTCTCGGAGCCAAGGACGTTAAGCTTTGAATGTAAATTTACAGAAAATGTTTATGGCAGGAAGGTTATTTTTTCAGCCAAATGGTGTTTCACTTCGCCCAGTTGAACCAGAAATGAAAACCCTGTAGAGACAATTGCGACCTCTCTTTTCCTCTGCCCCTAGCCGCTCTCCTTTTTGCGTTCCGTTGCGGGGCTCTCTTCCCTCCCAATTTGGAATGGAGAACTTGCTCGCAGGCATAACTTTCTTCGCTATCAATACAAGCACTTCAGCAGTATGGGAACTGGGTAATTTTGAGCCCATAGTACTGAAAAAAAGTGGTGTGAGTTTAAAATGGCCTTCAGTCTTTTTTGCTGTATTTCTTTGAAATCGTCCTTACCACGACATTGTTTTCCATTTCCTGTATATCCAGCATTACATAAACACGTGTGAGAGCCCACGGTATTTTGACAAACTGCATTGACGTCACAGTTATCAGAATTACCTGTGCACTCATTTACATCTGAAAATAAATAAAAGAGGGATGAGAAACATAAAAATGTTTTATTTTCTTCGGCAAAACATTTTTATGTTCCCTCTGTTAAGCATGTTTATACTGAGCATGTTTTTCGGCAAGCGAAATTCGCTGAGGGCTGAAGTATGCCGTTAACATCAACGTTGACAGAGTTAACTCCTTCCGCATTTGGCCTTAAAAGGTTAGCACGAAATCATACTATTCATGTTGTTCTTGTAGAAGACGTAAGTGTAATGCCTGGACCCAAGTGTAATAAAGATACCATCTGTAGTAACATTTGGACCCAATTAATAGACGCTCATTGAGCTATGACGACCTTTTCATCATAACTTTATCGTTTTTAACGCGATGGCTCGGAAACTTTGTAAAGCTTTGTAAAAAATCACCGATATCCTTTTGCGATAATTTGAAATACTTCGATCTCATTGCTGGTGAATATAATTTTTTGCGAAATAAGCGCATAAGTAGATCCTACTGTTTAAAGAAAATGACGTCCAGTTTGGCTCATAATTTTTTAATGAAATTTCTGGTATCGGCTTTTATTGATCATGATAAGAGGCATGGCCCGAGGAATTTGTATATGGTAAACAAACTGGGTGGTAAAGGTTGTTGCTGCCACGAAGTCTGGTGGACTTGGCTGTGTATGTTCCTAACACCATTGCTGGAGGGAGGATAGCCTTCCGAAGGGCTAGTGTGAAACGAGTACGACGAAGAGAGTGAGGATCGGTACAATTGGCTGGAGTTGGCGCGAGGTGGTTTTCCTCTTCCACGAATGGCTGCTTTTAAGTTTGCTTCGAACAAACCAAGGTGCCTTTTTTTAAGATGTTTTCTGTTATGCAACACTTCAATTCCCTTGGAGAAGATATTTTCATGATTGACTAGATGGACGTTTGGTAGTTTTGAGCAGCTGTCAATAAGGTTTGTGTTTATTTTGGATAAAGTATGCAGGGGAATGTCAGTTCGCGGGAAGAGAGTTGAACAGACGATTTTGCTCTTTGGGAACTTTGTAGATGCTTGAGTGATTAATACAGATATATCAGAGATGAAGTCGTCTGTTGGCGTGGTTGTAGTAAGATCATTTGTTCCGGTGTGGATTATGATTAATTGAGGGTGTCCAGTCGATTCTTTATCAATTTCATCTTCTAAAATAGCCCTTGCGTGTTCAATTTTGGGACATCTGATAATAAAGCAACAGTAAGAAAATCGGAATTTTATTCACGAGCCTATGACAATTGTATTAAAGAAAGGTATCGCATAAGTCGTGAAAAATGCATTTAGCCGACCGTAGATAATCGATGATTAATGAAAATAATAATAGTTGTTTTGAAACACCGATAACAGTAAAATAACTGATAGCTTGCTCAACAGCATCGGGCAGAATGGCTAGACATTTACGCATAATTATAAAACCAATGACAGTTTAGATTGATTCTTTCCTTTTCTTGCTCATATTCATTAATGCAGTTCTTAATGCATGTCACATCATAAGAGCACTGAAACCTTCCCACTTTTTCAGCGGTCGCAATCTCGCCCCTGGCACCAATATTTTATTCTGCTTTTAACAACAATATGATTGTGAAACATACCACGGCAATGTCTTCATGTTTTCCATCAAAGTTTTGCATTTCACGAAGACAGACTTTAAACGAATCTTTATTTGGATCTTCTGTCCATATTAGGGATGCATCATACTCCTTTCCAGTCCTCAAGTGTTCCGCGGTTACAAGGACTACAGGTGTCTCCTTGAACTTATTCTGTAAAGATTGAAAAAGTAGGACATAAGATATTTAGAGTCGGAAGTTACCTCTACGTCATCGTTCTATTTACAAGGGAACACACAATCGTTGAACATTATCTGTCAGCACAGGCTCATTTTGACGTTTCCCTTACCTTGGGATAAGCCACTTGAGCAAATTTCGTACCAGACCACCAGTCTTGCATCTTAATCCTTCTCGTCATTCCATTGGGTGGTGCTCCTTGGTAAGCCAGCCAATCAACTGTCGCGAACGGATTAAATCTCTCTCCACTGTTCCTTCCTGTCTGTATGACGCGTGCTGTAAGGTTTTTAGTGTTAACACTTTCAGTCCACGATGTGACGGCATCGTGAACTGACACGGTGTCATTCAATTTCATGTGATTGCCAGTTATTTGAACATGAACGTTCTTATTCGGGTAGAAGCGATACGGCGGGAAATCTATCATCTGGCAGGTAGAATCTGTCCACTTTGAGATTCGATGAAGGTCCACACGGCCACGAACAACCGGGAGACCATTGGAAAGAGCACATGACGTAAATAAGAACGAAACTCATTTTTTGTATTAACTATCTCCCCCTTCTCCAAACCCTGGACCACAGCGTTTTGTCTTATGCTGCAATTAATTTTCATAACTTCGAGGACTGTGTTAAGGGGTTTCTCTAACCAACCTTCACAGCTCCCAGGGTGGTAAACAAGGTTATTGTCCAGTCCCCTGCAGTAGCTCAACTCGTGCCAGCATTTGTTGTCGTAAGTTGTTCCGTTAGCAGTGCATACTGGGTCCTGATAGGTGGGGCAGTCGTCAAAACACACATAGCGTGCTTCATGAGCACTGCATGTCTTGCAGACTCCAGAAGATGGGCAGTTTACATTAAGACAAGGATCCAGGTCTGAAAAACAAAAAAAATTCCGTCTTACGTGATTTAACCGCTCTTCGTCATACATGGCGTATTTTAGGGCTCAATTTTCGGCCCAACGCTTTTTAGACTGTACTCGAACGATCTACCTGAAGTCATCAAGTTAAGAAACATCAAATCTTACGTTGTTGACACAAAGATATATCTCCCTTTTGCGGCAAAGGACATTGATTCATGTCTACGCCAAGTTGCTGAGGATACCCAACATGTCGCAGAGTGGTGTTGCGCCAACCTCCTTTTGAGAGAACAGTGTCGGAGCGAACACGCAACCTGGCTTGGCACCGTTTGTGACTACAAATTCCTGGCAGATATAGTTTCCTCCAGCCAAATGTACTTGCATTTCGTTGTGCAGTGCCTTTACCATTAGCAGGACATCCATACTCTCCGAGTACTTTCCACAGGCCCTTACGAGGCACTGTATCAAAAGCCTTTGAGAAGTCACTAAAAACGGTATACAGTGGCATATTCTGCACTATACACTTCTCTTGTAACTGGTGCAGACAGAAAGTCATATCCGTAGTGCCTGGTCTACCACTGTGAAAACCACATTGAGTCTCAGGCGAGACATTAGGAGTTATGTGTTCGTTAAACTGTTAAAAAGTCTGCGAGCCAAGATCTTTCCGGCTATTGAGAGAAGAAAAATACCTCGATAGTCTCCACAGTCCTTTCTACTTCCCTTCTTGAAGAGTGGCACGATACTAGCATTTTTCCAGTCTTGTGCTATTTCCTCAGTTTCCCAAGCCCAGGTTGTTCAAATGTTGGATAGCGCTATCCATTGGATAACGCAATTGGCTTCCCTTGTACTTATCATGAGCAATCTAATACGTTTTTCATCATTGCCGTCGATTTTTGGGTACTAAGGAAAAGAGACGAAAATCACAGCTGAACACGTCATCATAAAAAAAAAATCTTTTTTTACGCACGGGTGTGCGTAAATAAAGATTTTGTTCATAGCGGCTCAATAGGACTTATATAGGGCAAGCACGCGCGCTATGTTATAATAATAATTAATTATTAAATAAGTGCAAGAAATATTTAGAGTTTAACCCCCTATTGGCATCTGCCTAAAACTTTGTGGCCCCTTAAAGGGAGTGGCCCTCTCGTACAAGAGGTCTTACTACATGATATATAGTGCTTGGAAAAGCACTTGATTTTTTTTTGTCTATAGAGAGCTTTTATAAGAGGTCCCTGTGGAGGGGGTGTACATATTTCTGTGGTCTGAATTTGAAACCCTGTTGTTTTTTATATTTTATATTATTCTTTATATTTGCTCTGAGCTTTGTCGCTGTTACAATTTCAACTGATGTTTTTTGTGTTTTTGCTGCCATTTTATCTGCCGCTTTGTGTCGCTCATGCACTGTCGCAACAACATGTCACTTGTCAGCATTTTACCTTAGGTGAGGTGGTTGCAAATGAAAGTTTCAATGCTTATAAATTTATTTATGCAATGAATAAGTAAATTTATCAAAGGAACATTTTAATAAGCGCATTATTAAGCTACAGGTAATACTTAATATCAAACCAAAAAAAGAACTTAAAACACAGCAGAAGTTTTATTCTCAGGCTACTACGATTAAATTGTTAATAATTTTTGTGCTTTACTTTTTGACTATAGCCAGCCAAAATGGGTACGCCTATGGGCGTGTTCCTTCCTGCAATCCAGGACATCTTTGGTGTAATCCTGTTTATACGTTTATCATGGATAGTGGGGGTAGCAGGAATGCTACAAGCTTTCTTAATAGTCTTCATCTGCTGTTGTTCTGTAAGTGAAGCACTCAAAGGCCAGAAAACAAGATTCTCCAAATTCAGTCTATAATCATACTTGTAAGTAAGCAAATCAGACCCAGCTTCGTGGTTGTCTGATTTTGTTATTCATTCACACAGAATTGGAGCCCACTCAGTCCTTAATTGCCCTTTTCAAATTTTGATTTAAAGTGGGTCTGCACTACACAACTCTAAACCTCGCGTTAATCAGGTGCTGAGTGTTACGTTCTTCAGTGTGTAAAGGCTAAGATTTGTTAGTTGCCCAAGTGGCAAAAATAAGTTGCAAAGGGCCACCCACTAGTAGCACAGCAGCAAAGCTCTGTTCTTTGTTTTCTTTTCCCTGAACATTGTTGATACATAAAAGGGGGTAGTACAGAGGAGGGTGGGGGTAATATACCTGCCAACTTCTTCTGAGTCACATGTGTGAGATTTTTGTCTTGTCATGACTGGAATTGTCGATAACGTCCCAATGACTTCTGAGGATTTCCGATGATTTTCCGGAGACTTCTGAAGAATGCCGGCAATGTCAAAAAATGTCTGGGTAATCTTTGAGCTTTTCCGAAGCCATTTAAAAGGCAACAATTTTAGCGTGTTGCGATACAAGTGGGACACAAAGTCAGCATTAAGCATCTTAATGAATAATTATAGGAATAATGTTGGGATTGAATTGAAGTTTGGTTACTAACCTGAGTAGTATACTAGAGTCAAAGATAAGCCTCGTTGGTGGATTCCCTCGCAAAAAGTGGATTCCCTTTATTAATATGTATAAGTGTCTTCCTGCATATATTCTAATTCGGTCTCGGTTTACTAATGAGCGAATACTACAATAGGCAAAATAGGCTTGCCTGGGCTTGCCGGTGAAGAGCTGGGTTTTCAGACCGTCTATTAAAAGGAAAATAGGAATAAGAGAAGCGATCACCTAACAACGCGAGAAACGGCGTCCTATATCGTATTTAGCGCTAAAACTCAGACATATAAACAAAACACATACAGAAAGTGGAGTCTAAAAGTCTTTATTTCAGTTAAGTTTACGTCTTCTTATTTAGCTCTAAAACTCGGATATATAAACAAAACACACGCACATATACACAAAGTGGAGCTGAAAACTCTCTATTTCAATTTTGTCTGACTATTACAGAACTGTTTTCTCCGTTCCATCTTGAGGAAATGAAAAACTATTGAAGTCTCAACGTTTCACGCGCCGTTAGTCAGGTCATTATGCAAGTTCACAAGCCCAAAGTTGAATACAAATTAGCTCTTCAGGAAAAACCTTAAAGGAGCATCTTGACGTATTATTTTAAAACAAATAACTTAACAAGGATCAATTGATTAAACACGCGACTAATAATTGCTAGCAACAAAATCAGACACGAGATACCGTTTAAAACAAAAAGAGTCAAATACACAGCGATTTGAAAGAAATCTATTAAAATAGTCAGAGAAAGCAAGCTATCTTTGTTTACCACGTTTCCCTCCTCAATTTTTTTTATTCCCTCCTTTACAATTTTATTATTTTCGCTCCTCATTCTTGAATTCCCTCCTCCTCAATTTTCATTGTTTTCCCTCCACTTTCTCCTCATTTCTATTGTTATAGGAGGTGAAGGAGGAGGAGATGCTGGAGGGAAAACAATAAAAATGAGGAGGAGAAAGAGGAGGAGGGAAAACAACAGAAATGAGAAAGGAATTGTGGTAAATGTTTTGTGGTAAATACGCCTTTAAGTTGTGCCATATCAATTTAGTTTCCCCTGAGTGTGGTAGCCTTTCTGGCCGCTTTCTCCACCACCACCACCAACAACATGCTTTATTTGCAGGACCATACAAGTACATACAGTATTGCAAAGCTATGTACAATTATGTTTTAAGAATAAGAATTAAAATTTAATCACTGGCCAATTAAACTACTTTGTTAATATTTCGTCGCGAATGTCAAAGGAAGCTGAATTATATTTCATGAACTGTAAATTAATATACCAGTTAAATGTGTTCATCAGTTCATTAATGAAAAGGTTCACAGGTATTAAACTGGGTAATATTTGGAATCAGAATCTTAACTTTATTGTTAAAATTATTCCTAATCAAAGAGTATTTTTGAACAATTAAAAAGAAAGTGAATTTCGTCTTCTATTTGATTGGATCCAAATAAAGGGCAATTCCTATTATCTCTGGTACTTTGATTGTATCTACCAAATTCTATCATTAGTTTGTGGTTACTTATTCGTAGTTTTACTTATTTCTTTCTCTCAGCTGTTCCTCTCGTTAAGTCTAGCCAATTAGCAATGGTACGATTGCTTTTAAAAGATTTAAAAAATTCTAGTTTTTGAGAGTGGTGAAGGGTGTTTTGCCAGTATGATGTATATTCTTGTTCATTAAACCTACGAAGTTTTTTGTAGCGGTATCTAACAAATTAGTGTTGAAGTCAGGTAGGTTGAAATATTCTGACATCTCCGTCAAGTGAGAGTGAAAGCTACTCTTACCATTGCAGTATAAGACAGATGACATTAAAAAAGATTGCTTAACGAAAGATTTTTCATCTTTAGACTTAATATATGAAATGTAGTTGAGGATTTTATGATTGATAATGATATTTAAAGGTAGGCGACAAAGTTAAGCTCTACAAGCAACATTAGAAGCCTTTTTGTTTACCTCTAAAAACGTTTGCAAAATTGGAGGTGTGTCTTTTCGATTTGTGAGCTGTCCCAGGTCTTAAACTGGTTTGGCATACACACCCCAAATTTCACTATTATAAGTCAGAAAAGGGAAGATCATTCACAAATATCTCCAAACATTAGTTGTATTACGGGAAGCTTTCTTAATTCTCAGTCAGGAGACCGCTGTCTTAACGCTATACTTGGTCATTCACATCACAGTTACAACTAAGACCGAAGAATGCACATGAGCTTGTCATCCCGCATGCGCACTTACCATTGACAGATGCTCCACCTCAGCACGTCATCTTAGCAGAGTCATGTGATCCCCGCCAAGTCCATGGGCCGCCCGTGAAAAACATTGAAACATTACACTCGAAATTGATAAACTGCTCACAGTGCCAGGAGACTTTGGTGAGACTGGCCAACTGAGGCAGACTCGCTCCTGT
>CALNXI010003015.1:22500-45000 GCA_942486025.1 Porites evermanni
CCCACCATCCCTCAAAGTTGTTATTATAAAGCAGCACCGAATTATAACACTCGTGCTTGATAAACTGCTCACAGTGTGAGGGGGACTTTGGTGAGACTCGCTAACTGAGACAGACTCGCTCCTGTGTAATGAGTATCACGTAAGTAACCACCGCGGCGGTTACATCCTCTCACCAACTTCCTGCTCTCACTATCGTGACCGATGACTGTCTGGCCAACACCCTCTTTGTCATTCATATCACAGTACACAGTAAATGGTGCCAACAATCCCTCGCCATCTGGATCAATCCTATAGCTTCCGCTCCTGCTGTGGTGTTTGCAGACCTCCGAGCAGGATCTCGGGGTTGACTGGCGACAATTATGTCCACTTCCCATGTACCCAGGCTTGCACTTGCATGAATAGGATCCACTTTCATTGGCACATGTAGCATCCGGGTGACATTTATTTGTCTTTTTTGAAACTGGTACAAACGACTCATCTTTTGAAAGGAAAGTATGAAAACCAGGGCGATTTTTTGGAGACGTAGGCTTTTTGCCTCAGGTGAGCACTGAACATGCTATAGACAAAGAGTTTTTGTTTTTTGCCTTTGTATATTTAATCCAGCCGTCCAATCGTGTGTTTTATGAGGGCGGAACGGGGAGTGGGTTAGAAGAACGTTAACTCAAGCTGAAATGTGTAGTTCCAGAAAATATCCATACCCCCCACGCAGGGCACTTTTGCTTTAGACCCCCCACCGCCGTGGAATTTCCATTCCGGGGGGTGCTTGTTATTTAGTTTGTACGCATTTGTGCTGGATTTGGCCTTTTTCTTTTCCAGTTTCGTTTATCATGCAGTTACGGTTTGTTTTCTGACTTGTTGTTTGCACGCCTTACTGGCTGTACAATCGACTCCCGATAATTCGAACCTTGAAGGGAAATCGCAAAAAAGTTCGAGTTATCGGGAATTCGAAGCAAATAACCGGAAGTAAGGAAACAAGCAAATGGATGGGAAGGAAAGGCAATTAAGCAACAGAGTATACAGGAATGGACACTGAATTTGAACTGGAGTGAAAAAAAAGTAAAGAAAAAGAATTTACTAGGTTGTTTGAAATAAATTCAATGTTTCGGAGTCAGTACACGGTTTTTTTTCCCGACTTGTCACTCGCTTATAACATGGTTCGAGTTATCGATGGTAAAATTGTATAGAAATGAGCTGAAGGGAAAAAAAAAATTACTTCGAGTTAGCGGGAGGTTCAGGGTTAGAGTTACCGAGGGTAAAATTACAGTAAATGTATGACGGAAATCCAGGGAAATCGACTTTGGTTCGAGTTAGCGCGAGGTTCGAGTTACTCAGCGAGGGTTCGAGTTATCGGGGGTCAACTGTATTCATTTTGGCATGCTACGTTATTTTCACTTGTCTTTCGCACATTGTAGCCTTTATCTTTTCCGCTCGCCCTTCGATTTTCTTTCCTCGGTTATAGTTGATTTTAGTTATCTTATATCTTGTCGCATCACACAATACCGCCAACTGCGCAGGATAGGTCCAGCTTATTTGCTGTTATTTATTTTCGCGGGTTTACAAAAGGTCCCGCTTGTTGATTGAAGGTTTCTATTTTTGCGGGTTAACAGAAGCTTCCACTCGTTATTACTGTTTTTGTCTTCGTGGGTTAACGGAAGGCCCGCTTGTGTATTGAATTTGTTTTGTTTTCGCGGGTTAACAGAAGGTCCCGCTTGTTGATTGACGGTTCAGTTCTATTTTTGCGGGTTAACAGAAGGACTCCCGTTTTTTTATTGGGTTTTTATTTTTCTCGGATAGCACAGTCCGCTTGTTTATTGAGTCTTTTGTCCCCGTGGGTTACCAATAGGTCCCGTTGGTTTTTGAACTTTTCTAGTCTATATGCACTCTTTTTTTTGTAACTTTCTTTATTCTCCGAGTAGTAATTTGTTGCTACATTTAAGAGACCTTACTCCCCATAGGTAGTTCACTTTTTCTTTTATTTACATGAGTCGCTTATTCCATTTGTTTCCTGGTATATGGGTCAACCGGGTTTTTCTCCCTAATTGTTCGCTATAGGTCCTATCTTCTATTACGACCTCATCCTCTTCTGTGTCCGTAGAAGCTTCTAGTTTGTCAAGTCAAAAACCCTCTTTGGACTCCCTCAAGAATTTGATTTGTGTCTTTCCTTCTCGTCCCTCAGGGGTTAAACGATCTTCTTCTGACACTTCTTCCTTTTAAGTTTGGGTAGCTGGTTTTTTCTCTCAGTTTGGGTCCTTATTTTAGATTTTGGGAGATTAAGTATGGGGTCTTGTGCTTTGGGTAAGGTTATTTTGGATCCCTTTTGCATTGCCTAGTGCTTTTACTACCTGTTTCTCGTGTATTTCACTGATGCCATAAGCTCAAGGACGCCAGGGCTCCCATTCTCATCATGGAAGTTTAGGTGAGACCAGTGAAAATAGCTCACTATTGTCAGCGGTCTCACTGTAATGTATGTAAGGAGAATACATTATCAATTCGTTCTTCTTTCTCGCAAACGCGCGGCATGTTTCCTCGACGTTGGAAGTACAACTTTCTTATCTTGCCTCATCTGTACTTATCCTCCCTGTGCATGTGGTCTCTCCCAGCGCTTCTCCCGCCCTTCTCTGCCCTTTTTCATTGTCCCTTTTGCCGCTGCGAACGTCCGCCAGGGCTCCCATTCTCATTAAAGAAGTGTAGGTGAGACCGGTGAAAATAGTTCACAATCATTAGAATTAAGCCTCGCTGGTGGGTTCCCTTTGCGTTCGGTGTGCGTTTCCTTTATTAATATGCATAAGGGTCGAGTCCATGACGTCACCCACTGTTATAACCTAGGGAAAGAGTGCGTTCCTCCATACTAATTAAATGCCTTGTCAGTACGTTCCACCATACTAGTAAGTGCCTTCCTCCAAAAGAAAAGGTTGCAACTTTTATTGCTCCTGAAAAGGAGTCGTTATTGGGATCCCCTCATCCTGTTGACGACATAAGGCCTATCTTTTTCGGCCTCTCCTACTTCTTTTCCTTAGAGTAAGGAAAAACCCGGGGGCCAAAAGAGGAGAGACCTTGGTTATTTTATAATTTACTCAAAATCTAGATCAAAATCTGATCGAGGCCCCTAGTCTTTAGTTCCATGTGTCACTTAGGCCTCACTGGCTTTGAAAACTTACTGTGTAAAGCTTATCAACATCACTAAGTAATTACCAAGCAAATTCAAAAAGGAACCAGCGTATCTAAGTAAAAGCAATCTGTGTACATATACATAGCTCTGCAGAGTTTTATTATTAAAAGCTAGTTACCAGTCCTTGTTTAAAAAAGAAACAGAGTCTGAGACGCAAATACCCTTTTTAATGCTATCATTTAATCATTAGTTTAGAAAGCTCAATTTCACCTCACGTAAGGTAATCCAAAACTAGGATTTTAGATTCCCCGCTGTGGATTTCGGATTCCAAATATTAGCAGAATTTCGGATTTCTTAAGTTGGATTCCGAATTTTAAAGCCCAGGATTCTAGTTTCCACAGTAAAATAATATCTCGGATGAGGGATTCCACATACAAAGATTTCTCAGTCGGGTTCAGGAATCCCAATTACCTGACATGAGGCAATCGCGATCTGTTAAATCAGTTCTGCATATTTATGATCCTTATATTCTGCTTCAGAATCCTAAATATTGCATTTACATGCATAACTCTGACTGATTAATTCTGTGATAGGTGTGCCTTAATTTCAAAAAGTATGCCTCTTATGGTGTGCCATAGCACTTAAATTTCCCCAGAGTGTGGTAGCCCATCTCGGCGCTTCCGCCAACATCTCCAAACTTGAGCTGCTTTACAGGAAGCTTCGTCTTGTCAGTCAGGAGACCGCTGTCCTCGCGCCACACTGAATCATTTTTGTCACAGTTACAACCATACTTGGAGTTTGCACAGGCGTTTTTCATCCCACATGCGCACTTACCACTACCTGGAGATGCTCCACCCCAGTACGTCATCTTAGCAGAATCACGTGATACCCACCAGGCCACTCCCCACCTGAACATTACAGAATGATAACACTCGTACTTGATGAATTGTTCACAGTGTGAGGAGACACTGGTGAGACTGGCCAGCTGAGACAGACTCGCTCTTGTGTAATGAATGTCACTTGTGTACTTATTGTCTGTTACCTTTGTTCTGCTCTCACTGTCGTGACTAATGACTGTCACGCCAACACCATTCTTGTCAGTCATGTCACAATACACAGTAAATGGTGCCAGTCCTCCCAAGCCATCGGGATCAATCACATAGTTTCCGCTGCTGCTAACAGATCTCCGGATTTCAGAGCAAGATCTCAGTGGGGTTGGATGGCGACAGCTATGTCCATTTCCTACGTACCCAGTCTTGCACTTGCATGAATAGGACCCGCGTTCATTGACACATGTAGCAAGTGGATGACAGTTGTACGTCTTACTTTCACATTCACTGAAATCTAATTTTCAAATATACATATAAATATTCAATACCACACTGATATAAAAGCCAGGACTACTTTTTGGTAAATGTTTTGTTGCCTTAGTGCTACATGTTAACCACGCATAAAACGTTTTCTTTATCCATAGCTGAATTTTGAAAACATCATTTACTCTGTGAAAAGCCTATGAAGGTGGCCTTTGTCCGCTTTCACGCCTGAAAGTGGGATCACATGCTATCGCCTTGCTTAAAATAGATAAATCTGTGACTGTTACTGAAAAACACCTCAAAAGCCAAAATGAATAGAAACGATTTTAGCATCCTACCTTTCTTGCAAGTGTACTGATGACAATCACTACATTTCACATCATTCCATTCATAGCCGTATTTCAAACCCACTGCATGTACGCAGTCTTCTTCATTAAAGTTATTGGGCTGATTCTTTGCCCAAGCTGTAAAGTTTGCCTCACCGCGATCTGCCCAAGAGAAGTTACCCTCCATGGAGATGTCATTCAAGCCAAGCCAGGAATTTTGTCCTCCGTGGCTATGTTGAATATATACATTTTCCTCATCGTTGGCCACATCAACGAGAACCGAGTTTTCCTGACGACATTTGATGAGAGCTGTTGTCCAGTTGACACATTTGGTACTCGTCAAATAACAGAATCCATTGAAATAGCTCCATCCAGGATCACAGAAATCTGTGGAAACGTAAATTTTAAGATCTGGCCTTTAGCTTATGGCTATTGGCTAATGCCCAAAGTTTATGTATGTTACTTATTGAAGACGTCAATGCACTGACAGCAAAGACGAGGAGTCATACGTGGCAAATGTCTGCGAAGTAAGAAAATTCCATTATGGGAAAATGCTATCTTGTATGCAAAAAAAAAGCTAAGCGATGATTTCACGTGAAATCTGTACACGTGAAGTGAAGTATGACTGCCACTAATCAAAACATGATAGGTTGCCCTGAGTGAACTGTATCGACTAAGTCATACTATAACGTACTTTTCTTGTTAACTGACCTGCTAGCACTGCATAATTCACTGACACGGGATCGTATCTGGTTTCGTACAATTCCTTCAGACACACCCTGAACCCTGTTGCGTTTATGTTCTGCAAATAAGGATTATAGCTAGCGAACTGCGATCATCAAAACTTATTGAAATATTGCTTACTTTAGGGTTGCTTTACGCATACGTAGCAAGTAGAAGCACATTTGACTGTTGCAAAAGACTCCTCTTTAAACGCGACAGCTGTCTAACAACCTTCCCACTGGTAACTTAAAAACAAGTACACTCTTTATAAAGATAGACACAACTTTAATAAAACAACAATGTTATCATTGCGTCAACTCGAGGAAAAAGCAAGTGGTCCCGTGCACCTCCTCCTCCACATAGGCTCCTTTTATGTCGTAAGGAGGTTGGGGCAAGGAAGAAAAGAAAGGGCACTGGAGACGATGGGAAGCCGCCTTTTCCCTCTTTTTATCGTCCGACGCACGCCTACTTTTTGAAGATTTTTATTAGAATCCCAACGGGAGACCCTGCTTAGGAGAGAGGTCACTGCACAATCTTAGATTTCCCGTTTCGTAAACTTCCTGCCTGTGATTCGATTCGACGAGTGGTGTCGCTGATATAAGAGTTATGCTGCTTAGCATTATCTAAGGTAAATAACGAGCGCGTATGCTTGTTATGGCAGACACCATTTCAGCAGAGTTTTGCTTTTTACTGAGCTGCAGGGCACGCCCAGTTATAACTTCGGTTCCCTTCGGTCGTCTACCCAATATCCGGGGACTTTTCAATACGGGCACTGTTAATTGTTCACCAAGTTTACCCCAGAAGGCGTTCCGTGTTTCATACAAAGTATTTTTTCCCATTTCAGCGCAGTATCGCAATTTGCCTTTTCATTGCTATATTTCCTTCTGTTTAACACAACACACGCCTAAAGTTTGCATAAGGGTAAAGAAGACTCGGACGACGGAATTTACACTTCGAGAATTTTGCCAACAAGTTCAATAGCCTGCGAAGCTTGCGTTTTCAGTTTGACGAGAGGGCAAATGAGCAGTGAAGAGAATTAGAAAAGCGTTTAAGAGCAAGGCAAGTCACTCACTAGTGCAGGGTTTGGTGACTTTGCTTCCTATAGCTTTCAGTTGCTCTCAGTATGGTCCAGAGTTTTTGCTTTTGTTTTTATCTGTACCTTGTCAGTTTTATCTGAATAAAATTTATGCGTGACCTTGTTATGCTACTCTTCCGCAAGTTCCATGTTTTCCTGCTCCCCTTCAACAAGCACGATTGATTAGAGTACGAAGTCACGAGCTACTGAAATTCAAGGTGCGTTTAGTTCAGTCTTTAGCAAACCACGGATTTAGCTGTGAAAAGCGTTTCGCCTAAAGTTCGGAGGAGTAAACAATAGAATAATTGCCTTCCATGAAAATACGTTAGTTACGACTGACAAAAATAGCGGATCTTCAACTCATATTACATTATAAAAAAATTGTGAAAATCTTCGGTTGATCTCTTTACATATTTTTTAAAGTTCTTTCCGATGAAATCGACGTCGACTGAGTAGTCAAATCTTTAAATTTTGTGAGGTGGGAAAATGCAAACAGCTAATTCCTTTCAGTTGTAGACAAATTAATAACAAGAAACGAAAGGAAAAAAAATCTTGAAACATAACATTTTTATCTTGTGGCAAAATGCGTTTTCGTGTCGACCATAATATTAAAGTAAGATTATCATCTATTTATAGTAGGTGTAGTCGGATGAATGAGGCCGGTGGATCGATCGGGATTGCTTTAATTGGTTCATTCCTTATATTATAAGCTGTTGACTGCCTGTTCTAGAAAACGTCTCTGTTTCATGCAACACAGGTTTTATGCCGGGCAGCCCAGTGAAGTCGCCTATCGGCGAGTCTAGTTACCTTAAAAACTATGACGGGGGTTGATATTTTCCTAAGAGATGATCGAGACACATCCCAAGATCCTATTTTGTCTTTTAGTACAGTATGTTGCCCAGTATCCGGACACTTCAGTTTAAAATTGCAATAACTTTCCTTTGTTAATCGCAAGAGCTCTGAAATTTGGCCCAGAAAAAATCTATCTAGTCCTTAATATGACGAAAGACAGTTTAACTTTTTTGCCTTTGTTTCCATCGCTAAATTAATATTTTTGCAGAGCTCCTATGTTGCCCAGTATCCGGACAGCTGGCCCAGTATCCGGACACAACAATAACAACGTAATTGTACATAAATTTCGACAGGCAAGCGACTTATAAGCTTCTCTTGCACTTGCAAAGTAGTCTGGCAATCGATTCCGAAAAAATAACCTAGCATCGTGAAATAAAACATAACAAATGACTGGGGTATGGTGGGGAACGCGAGCCGCTGTTTTAAAAATGGTATAATTTCTCACTTCTTTGTCTAGGAACTTTTTCACTGATTTAAGGAAGGCATCCGTGAACATCCCGAAGCCGCAGTTTGCAAGCTCAATTAGCCAATCTGCAAACGACTTTCTTTCTTCATTTTTTATTTAAAGACAAGCTTGGGGAAGGGACCTCAACCCGACGGTCAAAGGTCACTCTCCTATTTAGTCTGACCTGCAGTGTTGATTTCTTCATGCTCAGTCCCCACAATAAGCCTACTTTTCTAGCACTAATTCCTCCTTCTTTCACATCTCTCAATCCCTTTGTGACATTTTTTAGACCATTGCAACCCCATTCTAGCAGTCCCAACTGGGAAAAGTATGAGAATTCCAGGTTCAACTCGGACGCTTTCAGTTATATATAGAAAATGCAGTCACGCGAAAGAAGCGGCGCACACGAAATCAAGTCGCCTCTGAATGAGTGAAGAAAATTTCCATACGGAGTTGAGTAGAGTTACATTTTACGACTATATCATATATCCTAAGCTTTAATTATAGTCACTGATATGAAATAAATCTTATCCGGAGAATGTACACAGCTAATTCATCGATTGTGTACAGCAAAGAAAAAACTGTCCGGATACTGGGCACATGACATCAAAACTTAGTGAATGTTTCTGGCTTCCGTTATTCCAAACAAATCGAATTTCAAGGAGAATTAATAAACTTTCTGAAAACCTGACTTCCTTAAGTATCTTCACTTTAAAAATAAAACAGTTTCTTTGAAAATAACACACATTACCCTCCCTTTTCTGACCAGCACTAACTTTACTGCGCAGTAAACAGCGTAAATATTAGCCATGAAAAGTTTATTCACCTGAACAGAACGGCGTCTTCTGCGACTGTTTCGCAAGCTTTCAAATCGCCAAAACTTTCATCTTAAAGCTGAAATGTTCAGCTTTCATTCGAAATACTTTGTTTAACGAGAACTGAAAAGGGCGCCTCAAAAATTGAGTTTTTGTTTCAAGTGTCCGGATACTGGTACCGTCCGGATACTGGGCAACATACTGTACCTCGATCCACGTTGCAATCCCATTGCGCACTGGTACGGAGTTTCCAGGAGCCGTGCTGTTATGATTGGCTGTAAGTATCACTGAGGGTGCTGTGTTGTAGGATCTTTCAAACTTCACAAACTGCCATTAAAAACGAATCATTAGAATTCTTGACAGTTCTTGTTATATTTTCTATTCCTGACATTCACTATTGTGCTTATAACCTGGGAATGGTCCTGTACTGTTAGAAATAGTTGCGACAGAAAAAGTATTTCAACTGCGCGCAGGTCTGTCTTCAATTTTTTTTTTTACTTAATTGTCCAGACTTTCTTTTCTTTTATTAGTGTAGCATAAGACGCAGTGTATTTCTATTTCTTTTTTGTATCTCATCGGTGTTTTCCTCCTTTCACTTGCCTGGCAATAAGCGTTGTTATCTTTGTCTTTTGGTGGCTTTGTGTTGAAAAACCCGACAGAATCACTTTCAGTGAAGAACGGTTTGCTCAGCTCATCAAATACCAGCCAACTCTGAAATAAAATAATTAAAGAGCATCAAAATCAAAATCAAAACTTTCCTCTTCTTTGCTTATATTCATTAATGCCATTCTATGCAGGTCACATTATAAGAGCACTGAAACCTTCCGGTTTTGCCCGCGGTTTTTATCCAGCGCCGGGCACCAACATTATACTTTACTTTTAAAAACAATATGGTTTTTGAGACATTTAATACGAGTACATACCACGGTAATGTCTTCATGTTTTCCATCAAAGTTTTGCATTTCACGAAGACAGACTTTAAATGAGTCCTTATTTGGATCTTCTGTCCACATAAGGGATGCATCATATTCCTTTCCAGTCCTCAAATGTTCCGCGCTCACGAGAACTATAGGTGTCTCCTTGAACTTGTTCTGTAAAGATTTAAGAAAGTACAGATTAAAAATTTAGAGTAGGGAAATTGTACACACAAAGACCTACCTACGCCATCATCCTATTAACGAAGGAACACAATCGTTAAACATTCTCTGTCATCACAGGCTCATTTTGACGTTTCCTGTACCTTGGGAAAAGCTGCATGTTCACATTTTGTTCCAGACCACCAGTTTTGCATCTTAATAGTTCCCGTTATTCCATTGGATGGTGCTCCTTGGTATGCCAACCAATCAACTGTCGCGAAGGGATTAAAGCTCTCTCCGCTGTTCCTTCCTGTCTGCATGACGCAAACTGTGAAATTTTGAGTGTTGACACTTTCAGTCCATGACGTGACAGCATCGTGGACTGAAACAGAGTCATTTAATTTCATATGGTTGACAGTAATTTGGACATGAACTTTCTTATCCGGGTAGAAGCGATAGGGCGGGAGATCCACTGTCTGGCAGGTGGAATCGGTCCACTTTGGGATTCGATGAAGGTCCACGCGGCCACGAACGACAGGGAAACCTTTCGAAAAGAGTATTTGACGTAAATTAGACTTAAAGCCATCCTCTCATAGTTACAGTTACTTAGTCTCAACTGTTTACCCTATATCAAGTTTAACAAAAAATGGAAACACTATCTCTTGATCAATCAAACATGATTACTGCTGCTTTACTTGCTCAGAAATCTCTGTTTAATTTTTGTTTTCTTTGTTGCCATTTTTTTTAACGTGGAGTTCCCCAACTAGATAGCGGCTCGCCGCAGCCGCTCCGGCCGAAGTCACTCAAGCTCCCCGTCCCCAAGTGTGGACGGGGAGCTTGCATGACTCCGGCTTGAGCGCCTGCGAAGGAGACTACCAACTAGAAAGCTCTTGCTTCTTTGAAAACTACACGTATAAGTTCATTACCACTTCTCAGCCAGAACATGGATTATTCATTATTATTTTTTTTATTTAGAATATAATAGTGTGTAAGTGTCCTATACAGTGTAAATAAATAAAAAAATGAAGAATTGAATTGAATGAAGAACTCGCTGTGAAAATTAGCTAAGCCTGGGCGACAGCGTTTTGTTTCATACATCAATTCGATCAGTTTCATTGCTGCCACTAACAAACAACTGGGAAACCTTTTGAAAAGAGCACAAACGCAAATTAGATCGAAACTCATCCCTTTGAAGTTATAAGTTTTAAGTATTCGCTATGAAAATTAATTGTCGCCGCCTACTCCAAAACTGGACAATAGCGTTTTGTCTCATGCACCAATTCATTTTTCTTACTTAGAGGACTGTGTTAGGGGGTCTCTCTTACCAACCTTCACAGCTCCCAGGGTGGTAAACAAGGTTATTGTCCAGTCCCCTGCAGTAGCTCAACTCGTGCCAGCATTTGTTGTCGTAAGTTGTTCCGTTGGCAGTGCATACTGGGTCCTGATAGGTGGGGCAGTCGTCAAAACACACGCAGCGTGCTTCATGAGCACTGTATGTCTTGCAGACCCCGAAAGATGGACAGTTGACATTAAGACAAGGATTCAGGTCTGAAAAACAAAAAAAGACCTCCATCTTACGTGATTTAACCACTTACTATAATACATGGCGTACCTCAGGGCCCAATTCTCCGCCCAACGCTTTTTAGCTGTACTCGAACGGTCTACCTGAAGTCCTCAAGTTAAGTAACATCGAATCGTACGTTTATAACACAAAGATATATTTTTCGTTTGCGACAAAGGACATTGATTCACGTCTACGCCAAGTTGCTGAGGATATCCAACATATCGCAGAGTGGTGTTGCGCCAACCTCCTTTGTTGCATTGATGGCATCCAACAGTTTCTTGCATTTTTTTTCATCAAGGAATGAGATGTTTGGCCACTGTGCAATAGTGTCCAAGGCAGAGCGATCAACCTCTTTTGATATGTTGAGTAGCTGGTCAAAGTGATTTGCAAACCCATCGAGAATCTCAGGTTTTTCATGGTTTACTGTCTCACCATCAAGGGCAGTAAGCTGTGTTGTACCCCTCTACAGTGGTCCATACACTTCTTTCAGCCAATTGTAAAANACCAACCTTCACAGCTCCCAGGGTGGTAAACAAGGTTATTGTCCAGTCCCCTGCAGTAGCTCAACTCGTGCCAGCATTTGTTGTCGTAAGTTGTTCCGTTGGCAGTGCATACTGGGTCCTGATAGGTGGGGCAGTCGTCAAAACACACGCAGCGTGCTTCATGAGCACTGTATGTCTTGCAGACCCCGAAAGATGGACAGTTGACATTAAGACAAGGATTCAGGTCTGAAAAACAAAAAAAGACCTCCATCTTACGTGATTTAACCACTTACTATAATACATGGCGTACCTCAGGGCCCAATTCTCCGCCCAACGCTTTTTAGCTGTACTCGAACGGTCTACCTGAAGTCCTCAAGTTAAGTAACATCGAATCGTACGTTTATAACACAAAGATATATTTTTCGTTTGCGACAAAGGACATTGATTCACGTCTACGCCAAGTTGCTGAGGATATCCAACATATCGCAGAGTGGTGTTGCGCCAACCTCCTTTGTTGCATTGATGGCATCCAACAGTTTCTTGCATTTTTTTTCATCAAGGAATGAGATGTTTGGCCACTGTGCAATAGTGTCCAAGGCAGAGCGATCAACCTCTTTTGATATGTTGAGTAGCTGGTCAAAGTGATTTGCAAACCCATCGAGAATCTCAGGTTTTTCATGGTTTACTGTCTCACCATCAAGGGCAGTAAGCTGTGTTGTACCCCTCTACAGTGGTCCATACACTTCTTTCAGCCAATTGTAAAAGACTTTCATATCGTTTTTTTCTGCCGCCTGCTGCAATTTTTCAGCCTCTGCTTCCCACTATTGAGACTTCATTTCTCTGGTGTACAGCTGTAGATTCCGTCGACTACCGGTCGGTTTTGCCCTGCTTGATCCAGCTATTTCACCCTGCATTAGTTCTTTTCTCTAACAAGGTCTTCAGCTTCTTGTTACTGCCTTCGAACCAATCTTGGTGTTTGCGATTGGGTTTACCAAAGACATTAACAGCAGTGTCATATGTAATTGCTTTTGAAGAATTTCAGTTTTTTTCAACATCTTCTGACTCGTGATGTTGCAATCCTGCCAAAGCCTTGTCCTTTTCCTTCGTCAACTTCTGTTGGTTATCTTTATCTCGTAGTTGATTTCGTTCATATATGTAATGTTTAGCAATTTCGAACGTTACTTAGCCTGACGAGTTCTTGTAAATTAATTCTGAAAATCCCAATTGGGAGAATTAATAAAACAATAATTAATAAAACGGCTTAAGTGTAAACTTTTGATTTAGGATAGTAAGTTTAGTCCAACATTTTGCAGATAAAATCCATGCCTACATTTCCTTTCTTCTTTCATGAATCTTGTAAAATGACCATTCAAGCTCGTCATAGAATTTGTTACTGTGCATTACTTACCTCCGGTTACAATATAACTAACAGAAAGAGGGTCATGTTTCCGTCCTGTTCCACTCAAGTCTCTGACACAAATCCTCATCGATTTTAGGCCAACTTCCTGGAAAAGAATGAAACTCTTTGCGATGAGATACTTCACCTTTAAACCAGAGAATTATTTTAAGAACATCTGTAGAAAAGTAACGTACCTCCACCCATGCCGTGACAATATTATTTTCTGGTAAAATGACGTTTTTCATGTTGCGGTTGTAATAGTGATGAACTGAAACCAGGACAACAGGTGACGCGTAGAAGGTGGTGTTGTAATGAATATTCTGTGAAAACAGTGAATAAGGGTATAACAGTTCATTACATACTACATCTTCATTTGATAAAACTGCCAGGGCAACGCAAATCTGACTCCCAAAATGAGATTAAGTCAGAAAATGGTATGAGCTATTTTCGGATCATGACTTAAACACTTAACTCATTCTCTGTCAAAAGTAAACAGAAGGAAAAATTTCACATCTCCTCCTTTTTTTTAGTAAAATGCTGTATTAAGAAAACATAGTCTATCATTTTTAAAAGGCTGTCAAAGAGGTTTAATACTGCAGTATTTTGATTATATATTCCAAGGTTAGAATAGCTTCATAACACTATGTTGTTCACTTTAGCATACGCGGTGAAAGGATTGACGTCGAGTGAGGATTTCTTTTATCAGGTGTTCAGCTTTTACTTAATGACAAATAGCTACTGTCAAAATCATAATATGGAGCCGACAAACTGTAAGTATTAAATTAAAATTAAGGTACTTGACAGAATCCAAAGTTGTCATATGATGTCGGTGTGCCAAGGTTTGGAAAGGTAACTTCTCCTGTCATGGTCAGATTAAAATGAGAACCATTCCCCACTAACGCGAACCAGTCCTGTAAAGATAAAATTTTAAAAACGTAAACGTCAAGACACTGTTATTTACGTTTAACAGTTTATGGAAAAATTTTATCAGTTTATGTAAATCACATAGTAAGATACATGTATAACGTGCAGGCGTATTTCCATTCAGTGTGTGTCGGCTGGGCAAAACACAATGTAGTTTGTATGTGTTTAATAATAATAAGCCAACGACCCCTATGCCACCATCGTCGAGGTTCCGAAACCACGAGGATATTGTAAATGGACGTTGGTCCCTCTATACAAGAAAACACCAGGTTGGTGTCTGGCACGGTATAGGCTATCTTGTATATTGATCTCTCTGAGCTTTGGTTAGCAATCCGTCTGGTGATGGTGGCACGATAAACTATTGGTTAGTGGAAACCTTAAAACACAACGTATTTAATGAGAGAATGTCCAATTTTACCCTGACAACGTCAACAGACCTGGGGTGATCATCGTAGGTGTCGCGCATGGCAGGTGCCCTGTGGATCAGGAACGCAGGCCCGGTGGTCATCCTGTTACTGTTGAACGACTTCAAAAGAGTTTGAGATGGTGAAAGGAGAACAGCAAACGACTGTTTAAGTGTTACATCAGAAGTGAGCCAAAGAGGCGAGGCTAAAGAAATAGGATGCTAGACTTGTACATGGAAAACTCTTAACACCACATTGAGTTAACAGAATTAACTGAGCAGAAACAAGACAAGAGACAAGATTATGATCTCTCAGCAAAAGCATGATGAACTTGAAGACAGTGTTGACATCAGATGACGCGAAGCTTAAGCAGGTCGACATCAGAAAGAACACTTTCAAGTTATTCCTTGTCATCCTTGCTGTTTATAGTAGTTATGTTTGCACTGAATGGCTGTTTACACACCATAAAAAATGTCGCCAGACTGTCTCTATCCATCGAGGAAGGAAGAGGGAGAGGGTTCACTGGTATTTAGGAGTTGTAAAGAGTGAATGCAATTTCTTGCATTGCTACCTGAGAGAGAGAGCACAGAGAGGATGCTGCAAATGGCTTTGAAGGAGAAGGTGCTCTTTGAAGAAAGGAACCCTCAGGACTACCAGAAGAAGGAGGAGAAAGTCAGGAATCGGAAGGAAAAAGCCCTACATGGAGAGTTTGCTCGGCAAACATCAGGTAGCTGGAAGGCAGTTCTGGAGATGGTTCAGGAATGGTTTTATAAAAAAGGGAACAGAACTGATCCTTACCGCTTAAGAACAAGCTTTAAGAGCAATTTTTGTCAAGCACAGCATAGATAAAACGTCTGACACACCAATGTACNCCATAAAAAATGTCGCCAGACTGTCTCTATCCATCGAGGAAGGAAGAGGGAGGGGGTTCACTGGTATTTAGGAGTTGTAAAGAGTGAATGCAATTTCTTGCATTGCTACCTGAGAGAGAGAGCACAGAGAGGATGCTGCAAATGGCTTTGAAGGAGAAGGTGCTCTTTGAAGAAAGGAACCCTCAGGACTACCAGAAGAAGGAGGAGAAAGTCAGGAATCGGAAGGAAAAAGCCCTACATGGAGAGTTTGCTCGGCAAACATCAGGTAGCTGGAAGGCAGTTCTGGAGATGGTTCAGGAATGGTTTTATAAAAAAGGGAACAGAACTGATCCTTACCGCTTAAGAACAAGCTTTAAGAGCAATTTTTGTCAAGCACAGCATAGATAAAACGTCTGACACACCAATGTACAGATTTTGTGGTGACCTCACTGAAACAGTATGGCGTATTTAAGGATGCTTAACTTGGCCAGAGAGATTAATATATACACTGGGAGCTTTGCAGAAAGTATGGCTACCATTACCTTCACCAGTTGCAGAGAATGGAGAAGTGAGGATAACTTGGGATATGACTTATTATCTTCCTACGAACAAGCGGCCGAGGTAATCTCGACCAGATATTACTGTGGTGCACAAAGGCACACAGGAGGGAACACTTATCTACATTGCTGTGCCAACGGACCAAAATATCTTTATTACTGAGGAGGAGACGGTGGAAAGGTATCAAAACCTAGCACTCAAATTTAAATTAAAAGAATCCAAAGAGGCTAGTGGTAGTAATACCCATCGCGATTGGTGCACTTGGAACTATCTCGAAGAATGCAAATGACTGGTATGGGAGGTTTAGTCTGCCTTGCATATTTGGAAGGTATAGTTGTCAGCCATCCTTGGTACTGCTCATATCTAGCGGATCGAAAGTGTTGTATCTCTAATCTGCGGGAAGCTGCTGAGACATGGCTTTGAAAGACCCAGAAAAACACCAGAGAACTGGAGAGTCGTTGATGGTGATGGTGATGATGTCAGTCCTTAAGGTAATAATGATAATAACGATAATAACAATAGTGATGCTACATAAGACTAATGATAAAGATGACGATAACAATGATACATTTTAATGATATTGATGATAGTGGTGATCGTGATGATGATTATGATGATAATGATAATGATAATGAATAAGGTGCTAATAATGACGACAATGATAGTCATGTGCTCTTACTTTTCGTCAGTAAAATCTAGCTATGCGAGCCATGGAACAATTGAAAAGCAAACAGGCATACCCACCACTACTGTATCTTGGTGTTTTCCATCAAATGGTAAGAATTCCTTGATGCACACCTCAAAGCTTCTGGAACTGACGTTCTCTAACCAAACATACACTGCATCACTGGGTTTTGTAGCTCGAGTGTACTTCGCCGAGACAAAAACAAAGGGCCTCGCAGCAAAGTTCTGGAATTTTTAAAATCTTTGTCAGTATATCAAAGGGAAAATCATAGGACAAACGTTTCTTTTGTTTGATTTATCGGTCTCGCGAACTCAATAGAATCAATCATACACACATGTACTGAGGAATGAATAAATCCACATAGGCGTAAGATAAAAGGCAAACATTATAGTCGCTAGGACATCACAAATGTTGAACAGAGACACAGGCTCAACTGGATTGCAACATAGATGACCTAGTAGTGAATAGCAAAAATGAAAAAGTATAATCTATTTTCCGCGCTTTTTCTTGTGCTTCTAACACTAACCTTTTTAAACGTCACTTTGTCGCACTTGGTTTCCGTTGTCCACATTCCACCAAACGCTATGCTGCCAGATGTAACTTGTGGTTGATCTTGGAAAGCCATCCAATTTATGATTCCAGTTCCATTTGATCCATTACCTGCCTCACGTGCGCATACCTCAAATCCACGTGTACTGACAGAATGAACCCACAATGCAGCAGGTGAGCGAACACGTGAAAAATTCCTTCCATGACTCAGCGACACGTGTACACGAACCTCAAAAGAAAGTTTCAATTAATAGTAATAATAATAATAATAATAATAATAAAATAATAATAATAATAATAATAGTAATAATAATAATGGTAATAAAATATGCAAAAGATGGAGGGTGCTTTTGTTTGCGTAATTAACTAAATTTAGGTTGCGATTCATACTTTGTCCGCTCCTTTTAATGTTGTAATGTTATGGTCTTCATTGACATATCACGTTTAACACTTACGTGTTTCTTGTTGTATTTTATAGCATCTGGTCAAGAAAAGTTAACTGACCTTTTCTGATGCGCTAAATGTTTCGAAGAATGGAATTTTTGTGCAGCGTGGTAAATTACAGTGTTGAGGTGGTGAACATGCGCTGCTGCAGCTCCAGTCTTGAAAGCTATCTGACATGTTAAACTTTCCAGTTTGAAAGGAGACCACTTCTCCTCCTACGACAAACTAGAACAAAGGAGTTTGCAGAGAATTATTCAGTTAACCTTCAACTTTTAAAAAATCTGTTGGTTCGCACTGCAACTTTCAACCTGCGCGATGTTGGAAAGCAGGCATTTGCCTTTTTCAGAATAATAAAATTGTAATTGGACAGTCACTAACGAAGTAGAGAAATTTGTTAGAAGCAGCGGGTGTCTTTTTCGAAATAATGAAACTGTTATTTGGACAGAGAAATCTGCGAGTTTTACTGACTTTATTTGTTCGCCTAGTCTGTAATTGTGCGTTGTTTGAGGTATGACATTTTGGTAGCGACATTGCGTTTAAGTCATGTGTTTGACGTTTTCTTTGTGAAATGCGGGGTGTCAGTCACTAAACCCTTTGCCTCTTGCTTGATCGCGCATGCGTCAAAGCTAACTAAGCTAGCTACCAAGGGAAGCACGAAAATACTAACACTTGTGTGACAGTGACATTTGTAAGCTCTCTGATTTTTTGGAGTTTGTTTTTTTTTGTTATGGAGCCAGTCAAAGAATTTTCGCACATTCTATACTTCAGTTTTTTTGGAATTGTGCCAGTGTTCTCGTTTTCTTAAGCCCAACTGCGTTAAGCAAAAACACGTTAAAATTAGCACTTTTAGCCTTTATTTTATCATAAAAGGGGTTGAGGATTAATGGATCATTCGATCTACGGCCGAAACAAATAATTGGAACTGAAAATGGTACAATGCGAGGGGAGGGAAGCGGTTAATAATTTATATGACGCGTAAATTACCAAAAAGTTCAAAAATTATAAAAGAGCCAATGAAAGCACTTCTGTATGGAGGATTAAGGCAGAATCTTCAGTCAGGTTTTTCTTCAGTAGGAATGCCTGCTAAGCAGGTTTCATTGTCAGTTCTGAAAGTTAACAGTCACACATAGAAAGGAAGTTACAACTTACGCATTTGGGCTGATACACCAAGGAAAGCAACAGCAAAAAGCCGACTTCTTTCATCCTCTGAAAGACCCAATCTGGAAGATACTCAGGAGCGACGCTTAGAATTAGCTTCGTATCAAGATGCCTTCACAAATTAGCAACAAAGTACAAACTACTTTCCTATTTAACTGACGCAACGGTTGAAATCAAAGTTCTTTCGTCTAAGTCATGATCAGTTCCCGAATATTTGAACTAATTAGCTACGTACAGTATTGGGGCAAACTAAAGCTATTGAGCATTCTATTAACAGGTTCACATGTAGATCCGCCGGCTCATTGTCTTTTCAGGGAATTGCAATGTATGGTCATGTATAGTAGTAGTCAGTTTTATTACAAAGTTTTCGAAGTAGAGCTAAAATTATAGAGACTGTTCAAGTAGTATTGACAATGAGTTGTGCGAGTGCCTGTAAGTTACAAATTAAGATGATTAGCTAATTTTGTTTCTTCAAAGACATAACACACAACAATGATTTTCCACTTACCACTACGTGGCTGTCTTTTAAACTCTAAGTCAATGCGAACCAGGGAATTTCAAAGCTGCTTGACGGTTAAAGAAGGCTATACAGGAAGCTCACTTTTACACTGGTGAAGAGAGAAGACTCTCAGTCTGGCGTGTAGAAAGTTGATAGGCTTGTTTTTGTAAACACTTGAAACATGAAAATTTTGTACATGGACATGTTGTTTTCATCGCCTTAGGACTCTTTTATTCCTCAAGACAGGTCCTCACTGATTTATATTTTACTTCCGCTTTAATCACACAGCCGTTTAAATCTTCTTTATTCTTTGTAGAGTTAAAAATATAATACGTGTATTAAAATATAGAAGCATTTTTTCCCCTTTCTGGCCGGGAAATTGAGTATTTCGGATATAATTATACGAAATAAGCTTCGTCAACATGTGTTATATGTTCTGTATAAATTATGATAAATTCTGTCCTCTGGCCTTTTAGAATGACATATGTTAGGAGTTTAGCCATGCTCAATAAAGTAAGTCATAGACTCTTTAAAAATAAAAATAAAAATATTCGATTTTTGATGGAGGAAATATTAGGAAACGAAAAACTGAAAACATGCATCTCACAGGACTCACAGCAAGCTGACTCAGTGGAACCACCCGGCACGCAGTCATGACAGACGTAAGTGATTTATTTATTGGTTTTCAAACCTTTTATTTCAGGAGAATCGAAGTTGTTTCTCTTTTTAAACTCATTGGTATAGTTTGTCATGTCTGACTAATGTTATTGCTAAAGGAGCTGATTCACTTATTCCCATCTGCCTTTCTTTCGCTGTTTCTTATTCTACACACGAAAGCGAACAGAACTCACGGATGGAGTGAAGCGAAAGCTGTGTTTTCAGTGTTTGCTTTCTGCGCTTGTTAGTATGCCGTGTTTTAGTTTTCGGTTTGTTCAAGGAAATGAAGTGTCGAAGACCGATCCTGATGGTGAATATTATCGAGCAGTAAGTGAAACGTTAACCACGTGTGATCAAAATATCTCTCACAGTTTGCCACACGTCAGTTGTTCAGTGGATTTTTGTCAGACCGGCATTCTCCTGTTGTTTCCCACTGGTTTAAGACGACAGTTTGTAAAAAAAATTGTCAAATTGGAGTGGACTTAACATTGCTTTCTCTCGTGCTGATAGTGTACGCGTAAGGTTTCCTACGAATTTTTTATCCTGCAGCGCCGGAGAGATTAGGAAAAAACAGCTTCACAGGGGGTTTTGGTTCCCGGGAACGCGGGAAATCTAGCGTTATATATATCAGGTATTTTAAAACTTTGTTCATATTATCAATTAAATCTTGAGAGTTTTCCGTTTTAGAGCGTCTTTAACTTCATTACGGAAGTACACTGTTCATTTTATAATCCTTTTGTGCAGGTTGAAATTCAAAGACGACCGAGGATTTCGACGCTGCTCGAGAGTTTATCAAGATACGAAGCTGTGGCTCTTACTCAAGAAGACGATGAAGAAGGAGCAAAAACGACGACAGCCTCTCAGGTAAAATGAAAACAAAAAGCCCATATTGCTTTGAACAAATCGGAGTCTAGTGAGCGATTTGTCGTTTTTGTACATTTCGGTCTTATGCAAATTTTCTTTGAAAATGGCGTAAATAATAGATAAGGTTAAAAGTTCACCATGCGGAGTAGTATTAAGCCTATAAAGTAAATAAGCTTTCATAAAAGTAAATAAACATCCCTTCATAATATAAATGAAGTCTGAGGGTCGCAGCGAGAGTGTTCTTAAAATAAATTTAACAATTTGTTCATGCTTAGGGTGCGTATATCGAATTATGCATGCGGGAAGTTTGGAGAGCACGAAAGATGCGTAAGCGCCTGGAGGAACTCTAGAGCAACTCTAGTGCATCCATAACTCGATAAACGTAGAGCTAAAACCATGAGCAATCTAGAAAGTATTTTATCATTGCCGTCGATTTTTGGGTATACTAATTATAAGGAAAAGAGACGAAGAACGCATCTGAACACGTCATCATGAACAAATAAATTCTTTATCTACGCACGGGCATGCGTAAATAGAGATTTTGCTCATAGCGGCTCAATAGGACTTATATAGGGCAAGCACGCACGCTATGTTATAATAACAATTAATCATTAAAATAAGTGCAAGAAATATTTAGAGTTTAACCCCCCTATTGGCATCTGCCTAAAATTTTGTGGCCCCTAATGGGAGTGGCCGTCTCGTACAAGAGGTCTTACTATATGGTATATCGTGCTTGGAAAAGCACTTGACTTTGTATTTTTGTGTCTATAGAGATCTTTTATAAGAGGTCCCTGTGGAGGAGAGTGTACATATGTTCCTGGTCTGAGTTTCAAAACCTGTTGTTTTTTATACTTTATTTTATTGATATTCGCTCTGAGCTTTGTCGCTGTTAAAATTTCAACTGATGTTTTTTGTGTTGCTTGTTGCCATTTTATCTGCCTTGTGTCGCTGTCGCAGCGGAATGTCACTTGTCAGCATTTTACCTTAAGCGAGGTGGTTGCAAATGAAAGTTTCAATGCTTATAAATCAGTTTAAGCGATGAATAAGTAAATGTATCAAAGGAACATTTTGATAACCTGATTATTAACCTACAGGTGTTAGATAATATTAAACCAAACAAGAACTTAAAACACAGCAGAAGTTTTATTCTCAGGCTACTAAGATTAAATTGTTAATAATTTTTGTGCTTTACTTTTTGACTATAGCTAGCCAAAATGGGTACGCTTATGGGCGTGTACCTTCCTGCAATCCAGAACATCTTTGGTGTAATTCTATTGATACGTTTATCATGGATAATTGAGGTAGCAGGAATACTACAAGCTTTCTTAATAGTCTTCATCTGCTTTAATCTGCTGTTGTTGTGTAAGTGAATCACTCTAAGGCCAGAAAACAAGATTCTCCGAATTCAGTTTATAATCATACTTGTAAGTAATAAAATCAGACCCAGCCTCGAGGTTGTCTGATTTTGATAGTCACTCATATTATTACCAACAGAATCGGACTCCACTCAGTACTTAATTGCCTTTTCAAATTTTAACTTCTGAAGTATGCTGGCAAATAGTCCAAAGATGTCTGGGCAATCTTTGAGCTTTTCCGAAGCTATTTAGAAGGCAACAATTTTAGCGTGTTGTGATACAAGTGAGACACAAAGTCAACATTAAGCGCCTTTGTGGAACAATTTTGGGATTGAATTAAAGTTTGGTTACTGACATGCGTTAAAGAAATTTT